>CM055101.1:25652787-25712873 GCA_029204225.1 Diphasiastrum complanatum
GGCTTCTGATTTCTTCTTTATAAAATACATCACAGTCCTTCTAGAAAATTCATCAATAAAGGTTATAAAATACTTGGCATCCTTCAGCAAAAGATTTTTCATTGGGCCACAAATGTCTGAATGTACAACGTCTAGCAATCATCTAGCAATATGCTGATGGCTTGATTCAAATGGTTTCCTAGTCTGTTTACCAACTAGACAGTCTTGACAGACAGGTAACTCGACTTTTTTGCGAGGATACTTGAGATCAAGAACAATAGATTGTCTAGACATTTGATGTACAACAGTATGATTCAAATGACCAAGTCTATAATGCCAAAGTAAACATTTATTTGCATGAATAGAAGAACTGAGTGCTTGACTAGAGGCAGAAAAGCAATGACTTAATTTATACAAGTATCCATGTCTCTTTCCGAGTGCTAGGATCTTGCCTGTCCTTTCAACTACTTTGCATTGATCACATCCGAATTCTACTCTATCTCCTAGATTTGTGATTCTGCTTATAGAGAGCAGATTCATAGATAAATTTGGTACATACAGGACTTTAGAGAATAGCTTAGACTGATCATTTGCAAAGCTTAATCTTATAGTGCCTTCACCTTTAATAGCTTGTGTGCTATTGTCACCAAGGTGAACATATTTTTGGATACTGTAAGGTGTATAGGACTTGAAACAGCCAATGAGGCTAGTCATGTGCTGAGTGGCTCCAGAATCCAGGAACCAAGACCTATTGCCGGATGATCCTTGATGGTTGGTCATGAAGGTATCATGATCTGCTTCTTGAATAGGCTGTGGAGCTTCTGCAGCTGCATTTGCCACTTGATTCGACTGCCCCTTGCTGTTATTCTTTGCTTGCAGTATCCGACAGTCTTGAATTTCATGGTTGTTTTGCTTGCACTATCTGTAGAACAGCTTCTTCTTTGTTTGCGGATTCGACTGTTCTTTATGTTGTGCTGGTTTCTAGTTTGACTTTGATTGCTTCAGGCCTTTTTTCTTCTTCTGCTTAGTCGTGCTCTTGTTGGTGTATAAGACGTGAGAACCAGCTTAGGAACTTGAGGCTTCGTTCCTCCGCATGTCTTCCTACAACAACATAGTAATGACTCTCAAAAGAGTCAATTCTGGATGAGTCGTAATGATCATCATCCAGCTGTCGTATGAGCTTGGCAAGCTTGTTACCAGCTGCATTACTGCATCTTGATCGTCTATGACAGATCCAATAATGACCATTTGCCTTAGCAGGTCCTTGAACTAATTAATGTGATTCTGCAAAGAATCGCCATTCGCCATCTTGAGGGAGTAGAATTTCTTCTTGAGATATAGCTTGGAAGCTATATCCCGCACTTCGTATAGTGTGCTCAAGATGTCCCAAACTTCTTTTGATGTCTGGGCCTCGGATACATGGCCGATTTGGGTATCCGTGATGTTGAGGATGATCAGCGTGAAAGCCTTTCCATCCTTTAGCTTCCATTTGGTGATTGTTGTGTCGTCTGCTTTAGGTTTTCCTTATGCACCTATAACAACGCCATACAATTCTTTAGCCATTAGTATAGTTTTCATCTTAAATTTCCACAGATGGTAATTGGCTCCATCAAGCTTGTCCATAATGGGACTGGCTTTCCCTTGGGAATCCATGTGGAAGAATTAGTCTAAGTGATAGGGAAAACTATTAGTGACTTAAGTATGAAAATCTGATACAGAATTACAGAACAAGAAAACAATTACTCTATCGGTTATTAGAGTCTTGTATTGTGGAAGCTTATCAGGCTATGAAAATAGCTCTGATACCATGTTGGAGAAAGAGGGTGTGTCGTGTGTGAGAAACAAAAAATAGCTCTAAAAATGAAACGAACATGAACGAGAAAACGAACTCGAACGGAAAGTGTTCGTGCGTAGCGGAATGAGTTATATGACTCTTTTCCTAAGTATGACTACGCCTATCAGAGACGAACATGGCATTAGTGATAGAGATCATGACCGTTCTGATTACGTAGCCAAACGTTAATTGAACACCATAAGAGTAACCTTTCGTGAACAGCTAGACAAATTATTTGTCGCGAATGATTCGCGAAGAGAGAAATTGAGCTTGACTGATAATCAGTCGCGAATGATTCATGAAGAGAGAGACTGATTACCAAATTGAGCAACTGGAAAAGTCAGTCAGAATAAAAACAAGCATAGCAATACTGACATAGATCTGAACGCAAAACAAAGAACTGTTATTAGATTAAATATATCAAATATACATGTCAATAATGCGGTAGAGCACAAGACAATAGTGGGCCAAACCTTGTGCTCTACAAAGCTAATTCAATCTATAAAGAAATGACATCTTATTACTGACAATAAAGAATCAATGCACAAGGCATCTACTTCGTCTATCTCTGATAAGCTTCTAATGCTAAAATTTTCACACACTTGATCTTCAATCTCTTAATCAACGATCAATCTGAATACACAATGGTATTCAATATATATACATATTGTTACAGGTGTGCAGATGAAGAAAGTACAGAGTGGATGTGCTATCTGTAGGAGATTGTGGGTGGCTGCAGTTGTTGTCAAATCTGTTAGCGCAGTTGCATGGGGAGAGCGTGAAAAGGGTGCAACGTTAGCCTTTGCTGAAGTGAACGTTGGTGAAGATGCGAAAAATGCGTCACTCTGACGAATTGCCTTAGGATTTGATTTACAGGGTGCCTTTGCTTCCTAGGGCACCTTTGGCATTTTGTAAGGCAGTGTCGCCTTTTTCGCCTGTCACAAAAACATGTGTAAAAACATAGTGTCACGTTTTGTTCACCTTTTCTTCATCTGTGAGAATCTACATGTAAATATGCAGACTGCGCGACAACGTGAGTAAAAATGCAGCATGAATGGAGGGATTTAGGAGAGTAGAAGAAATAAATCCAACATTTCTATCTGTGTACAATGTAGATGAGTGCTTGTTGTGATTTGAATGCACTTCATTGTTGTTTGATCACACTAGTTCACTCACTTTGATCAGAATACGGACGTCTACGACTCCTCAGCTTTTGATCAAACGATGGCTATTTTTTATTCCTGAGGAACTCGCCATTATTTTTGTTGCACTGTCAATGCATTCACAACTAAACTTCTAATTAAATATATTTCCAGTAATACCACACACAAACCATTTCTAATCTCTTCAGTGGACTGTACTCATTTTGTTTTTGTGAGTATGAATTAATTTATACGATCCTAGTGCCCTTAGCCTTCTTCTTCTGTTGCTTGTGTTTCTATTATCATCTTCAGCTGTGTGGTGCATCCACAAGAGTTTCGATCTGATTCCCTTTTGTCTTGACACTTATAACAAACTTCTTTTTGTTTGAGGCTTCTATGGAAATATCTGGGTCATCTTCATGACAAAGCTGGTCTTCATCCTAAACTTTGATCTTTGCCACCACTGGCATCTCCTTCCTATTTGTCTGTCGCCTTGCTATTCATTCTCACATTGGCTCAAAATTGTGAAGTGAATCCCTTTTCTTAAGTACTTGCAAATGATTCTGTTTAATGAAAAGTTATGATTTTGTCAGTGTACTCAACCTGGACCAACTTTTGATTTCTAGTTTTTGCATTTGGATACTTACAAGATAGCTGCAAAATTGCCATATCGCCATTCTGACAACCGATTTCAATAGTACTTTAGGAGATTTTGAATTTTCCATACCAAATTGTAAAATGTTGAAACCGTTCTTTTTTAAAGGAAAAACCTACTTTCTTAGACCATTTGAAAAGCTGACATCAGAATGCATTGAGATTGTGTCTAACTTATTCGGTGTTTTTTTAAATTTCATATGGGACTATGATCATAAATAATTTACTAAGTTTTGAACAAGTAGCCTTATTATTCACGATCTCTGTAAAGAGTCCTACAACAACAAGCTACTTGTTTAGCAAGTCCAATTGTGCAGTGCATCTGTTAGTTGTGTGCAATTGTACTTCTTCCTCTACGCATGTCTTCAAAAAACAATTTTTTTAATGCCATATTCTTTGACCTGATCCACTCCACCAAAATTGCTTAGGTTCAGAACCAAATATTATGTTCCAGAGAATTCATGTGCCAACAAACAGAATAGAAAGAGATAGCCTAGCAGAGAGAGAGAACAAGACATATGTGACTAACTTGATCCTCTGTGTTCCTTGTTCTATACCTGTAAATCTCAAACACCTTCACATGACCTATGCCAAGGGACGTGTCTCTGACCATGTACGCATGAACTATGTTTTGTTCCAGCTCTGCATCTTCAAGGAGTTGCACTTTGTTCATTGTTTTGTTTGTTACATGCTTGTTTTACCAACTCTGATATCGTGATGCATTTTAGAGAATTCATGTACCAATGAACACAATAGAGATAGATAGCACAACGAAAAGAGAGAACATGAGAGGTGTCACTAACTACATTCTTTTAGTAATGATTAATGAGAGAAAATAGAACTACCCATACTCAATATAGAGAGTGAGAGGTGGTGGAACCGTCATGTGACGTTTGGAAAGCTTCTCAAGTCATGTGTGAATGTGCACATTATTGTTCTTAACACCAAATTTCAAGGGAAGTACAACCTTATCTTTGTCTGCTTTGCTTTTTCTTCGCATTTCTCCTATTTTGTTAATCTTCACACGAAAACTTGTTCGGTGAACACTTGCCTCCCTATTAAGCCTACGTTTTTGAACAGAGGTGCTGTTGTCTGTCATATTTTGTTGTTGGGCTACTGCATAATCGGAGTCCACATGTAAGTCTTTTATGCCTGCATTTCCCTATCTGCGACTGCACTATTAAGATTCCTTGTTTCTAGGATCAGATCCGTTATGTTTACAAGCTGTACCAGTTGTAAAGGCTTACATAGTTCTACTTGCAGATTGACCATTGTTTATTTGATCATCTGGATACTTGGTCCTCGAAAGACTCATCCGTCGTGCATTCTCATTGCCTCCAATTTTTATTGAATTGATTCGAGGCAACTATGCATTTCAGACATACCACGATCGTAACGTTTCTGGAAACGCAACAGCTCTGCTTCGAATCGAGCAATATAAAAAAGTAGTGCGTGAAACTTGGAATCACTTGTTGAATACATTTCTAAACAAATGTGCTGTGGCAAATGACAGGATGGTGCCTTTCCAATATGTACTCAACTGCATTTTGTTCAAGTTTTTGAAATCACATATGTGATATATTGGTAAATGATCTGACCAATAAACATATAACGTTTTTGCAAATTATTATTTATGCTGAATGCATCAATCTTCATGTCGCCTATTATAATAAGTAGTCTGGTTTTGAAAATGTTCGTAGGTGTTCTGTCTATTCAGATTCAATTTTCAGCTGTTGAGCTGGCTTTTGCATTTTCCTATTTTTGAATCAGTAAGATTATGCCATTAAAAAACCTTGCTTCATCTTGTATGCGTGCAGAAAATTCAACTTTACAATTAGTAAAACTTCACATTGATGTTATCTATTTGAGATTTTTTTGATATATATAATGTATTACATGTACTCATTAAATGGCTACATGACTCAGCAAACTTTTCAAGCTATTGCTTACATATATTACACTTTGCTACATGTTACTGAATTTCTGGATTAGTACTATAACTATTAGATAGCCACTTTTGACAGTTTCATATATTGCACTTCCAAGGCAATGCAATTTTAATGGCAATTAACAAAAAAGCCAGAACATGCAAAAACATGAACAAAAAAGAGATTTTGTATAAAAGGTAGTTAGGAGCTGCAACTATGATACTCAAAAACATAGCCCATAAAAAAAATCTACATAAAATGAATTCAATACTAATATTTGATGGTATACAAAATATATGAGTTTCAGCTTTCCGACTCCTTATACAAAACACCAAAAGTGTGTTTTTGTATAAGAAGTCAGAAAGCGAAATCATGAAGAGACCATACCGTTGCCCCCCAAAACCCCCCCGGGGGGGGGGGGTTATCCGGCCCCCGAACTCCCCAGGACTTCCTACTATGCAATCTAGCCATCTCCTAACTGTTGAATTTCACACGTGTGGACTGTCCACTACATGTACTTGTGATCTCTTAAGGTGTGTAGATGCACCAAGATCAAGACTAGATTGAGATTCAAGATCAATCTTAGATCCTATGGCAAAAACACACTACTACATGCATTCAATCACTTCCAACTCTCACTCACACGTGTGGGAAGTATTCAAAAAATAATCCAAGTAAAAACAAGCTGCTCTCCTTGGGTAGAGAGAGAAAATGCATCATGAGCTCTCGGGTAGAGAGAGAAAGCTAGAAATCCAATAACTCACAAAATCCATGAAATCACCAAATCAATTAGATTCAAAATGAGGAGTACAATGATACTAGTAGGTCCACGAGCTACCACTATGCTTAACTATGATTGGACCATATTTTGTCACCTCTTGATCCTATTGGATCATTGATCCATGCACCTCTTAATTCTATTGGACTATATTCAAGCACACCTCAATTTCCTATTGGACCTCACAAGGTTCCACCTCTAAATCCTATTGGACCTCTTGGAATTCATCAAACAAAAAACTTTACACTTGTCTACACTCTAATTGGCACGTGTTTAGCCTCTTATTCTATTTTGGCTCAATAGTGGCATTACAAGTGGAAATGCATAATTTGCCATCTATGCCAAATTTATTCCTATCAACATCCTACACCTAGATGCTTGATGTAAAAAACATAAGACCCCTATATCTAACATAGATAATCTTTTTCAATTCTTCACACTCCTCCTAAAAAATTATCTATGAAGATTTGAGCATTGATCTTGATATAACTCCAAGATTAGATCTATGCTTGATGAAAGCACTTTTGCTCAAAGGCTTGGTGAGTAGATCGGCAATACAAGAGGATGAGTTGACATGCTCCAAATAGATTTCTCCTCCAATAAGCTTTTCTCTCACAAAATGGTGTGCCACTTCTATGTGCTTGCTTCTTGCATGAAATACGGGATTATTGGCAAGAGCTTGGGCCGAGATGTTATCACACTTGATCATTGGTAGATCATCCTCCTTGATGCACTTTAGCTCCATTAATAACCTCTTGATCCAAAGCACTTCTTTGGTAGTTGTAGTGAGTGCTTTGTACTCGGCCTCACATGAAGAGAGAGATATAGTATCTTGCTTTTTGGAAAGCCAAGATATTAGATTGCCTCCAAGAAAGATAGTGTATGCACTAATAGACTTTCGATCCATCTTGTCACTTGCAAAGTCCGAATCCGAGTAGCCAATAATGGATAGATCTTCACTTTTATAGAGTAGACCATAATCACAAGATGAAGATACATATCTTAGAATCCTCTTGGCCATCTTCCAATGATGGATCTTAGGATCTTGCATAAATTGACTCAATTTGTGCACACAAAAACTAAGATCGGGCCTAGTAATGGTAAGCCAAATCAAGGAGCCTACAAGACTCCTAAAAAGTGTGATGTCCTCAAAGGATCTTTCATCACCTTTATTAGGATCTTTTACAATTTGCTCCATTGGAGTACCTATGCTCTTAGAATTTCCATATGGAATTTTTTCAACATAGAGTGAGCATATCTAGATTGGCATATAAAGACATGATTTTCATAAAAATTAATTTCCAGGCCTAGGATGTAATGCATCTCTCCTAGATCTTGCATTTTAAACTCACATCCAAGTGCTAGCTTGGTTTCATCAACTAGCTTGATACAACTTCCACAAAGAATAATGTCATCAACATAAATTAGAAGAATGACAATATTGCTATCAACAAACTTTAGATACATGGAAGGATCATAGTCACTAAGAGTAAATCCTAGTGAGATAAGAAAAGAGTTAAGTCTTGAATACCATGATCTTGGTGCTTGCTTGAGTCCATAAAGACTTTTGAAGAGCAAGCACACTTTGGACTCATCCTTGATGAATCCTTGAGGTTGTTCCATATAGATCTCCTCCTCAAGATAACCATTTAGAAAAGCATTGGATACATCTAATTGGAACACCTTCCACTTGAAAAAACAAGAGAAATAAGAATTCTTATTGTCACCATCTTTGCAACGGGTGCAAAGGTCTCCTCATAATCAAGACCATGGATTTGAGCAAATCCTTTGGCACATAATCTTGCTTTATGCTTGTTGATGGTGCCATCATGATTGAACTTGATCTGAAATACCCACTTGCAACCAATCACATGCTTGTTGGATGGAGGATCCACAAGCTCCCAAGTATTGTTGGTGATCAATGCGTCATACTCTTGCTTCATGGCATCATACCACTCCTTGGTATTGAGTGCCTCTTGTACATTCTTTGGCTCTTCATGAGAGACATAAAAAACATAATTAGTGGAATCAAGATCCACTTGTTTGCCTTTGTCAACATATGAGAGCCTCTTAGGCTCGGATCTATCTCTCATGGATCTTCTTGGTGAAAAAATCCGAGGAGAGTCTTCTTCAAATCTCGACCCCATCACATCATGATTGTCTTCAAAATCAATAATTGATGATGCATCCATAGATTTCTTGATCTCGGCCTCTTCAAATGATGAGTGTTGATCTTCATGAAAGACAATATCTCTTCCTTTAATAACTTGAGAAGTAGAGAGTATAAAGACTCTATAGGCCTTCTTGGTGGATGAGTATCCAACCATGATCCCTTTGCATGCACTAGGATCTTCCTTCTTCCTTGTTTCCAAGGGAATATGGACAAAGCATAAGCATCCAAAAACTCTAAGGTGATCAACCTTAGGCTTCTTCAAGAATAAAATTTCATATGGTAACTTTCCTCCAAGAGTTATATGTGGGAGCCTATTGCAAAGATAATTTCACAATTAATGGCTTCTCCCCAAAAGTCTTTGGGCAAAGATGCCTCAATTCTCATAGATTTTGCACATTCACATAGAGATCTATTCTTTCTCTCGGCCACTCCATTTTGAGATGGAGAGTAGGCATAAGAAAACTCTCTTTTAATGCCTTCAAGCTCACAAAAATCTTGAAATTTATTGGAGATATATTCACCACCTCCATCACTTCTAAGAGCTTTAATCTTGAATGAGAATTGCTTCTCTACATAAGCTTTGAAAATAAGGAAATGATCAAACACCATAGATTTTGAAGCAAGAAGATATATCCAAGTGAATCTTGTGTAATCATCAATGAAAATAACAAAACAAGTGGCTCCTCCCTTGCTTGTAGTTGATGAGAAATGCACATCCGAGTGGATTAACTCCAAAGGATGCTTGCTTTTGATAGAAGATATTGTAAATGGCTTCTTGTGAGATTTAGCAATAGCACAAGCCTCACAAGGCTTGATCTTCTTGGAGAGTGACTTTGGCAAGCCAATAGCTTTGGCTTCTTTGATCATAGAGAGCATGGATTTGTAGTTGGGATGTCCCAACCTCCTATGCCATAATTCCTCCATAGAGAGCTTGTTCACAAGAGCAACATTACAAGCATTCACATACTCATTTGGATCTAGTTTATAGATGACACCAAATCTAGATCCTAATGCAAGTATCTCATCATTCTTCTTGATAGTGCAAGTATCAACATTGAAATTTACATCAAGGCCATTATCAAGCAATTGGCCAACACTAATAAGATTCTTGGTAAGCTTAGGTACATAAAGAGCTCTAGAGAGAGAAAGAACTTTAGAGGATGCAAGCTTCAAGGGAATGTTCCCTATGCCTTCAATAGGACATTCAAAATCATTTGCAGTGTATATTAATTTCTTGACTCCATCATAAGGTGCAATAGAAGAGAAAGAGTCCTTGGAGCTACACATATGTGAAGAGGCTCCACTATCAATACACCATAGGCCGTCCTTCTTGAAAGAAGTAGATGAGAAACTAGAGACCATAAGAGATCCCTCTCCATCACTTGCAATAGTGTCTTCCTTCTCAATGGTAATATTGGCTTGCTTGAGTTGATTCTTCTTTTTGAAGCAATTGGTGGCATAATGACCTTTCTTGCCACAGTAAAAGCACTTGATCTTCTTCTTCTTGAGCTTGGATGATGAAGCATTAGAGGAATCATCTTCCTCCTCATCTTTGTCTTTGGATTTGACTTTGTCCTTGCTTGAGGATTGTTGATGTTGGTTCTTGCTCCTCCCTTTGTGCTTATCCTTGGCAAAGAGAGCTTTGCCATCATTATGAGTGAGAGAAAGCTTGTCCATCCTCAAGAGCTTGTACTCTTGTCTTGATTCTTCTGAAATTAGCACACTTTGGAGAGCCTCCAAACTTGGTAGCTCCTCCTTAATGGCATAGAATTGGACAAGGTTATCAAATTCACTTCTCAAGCCATTGAGAATGACTTGAACTAGCTCATTTTGATTGATGGAATCACCAATGCAAGCAAGCTCTCTATGAATATCTTTTACTCTCAAAACATAACTAGATGCACTCTCATCACTCTTTTGGCTACTTTGAAAGATTTGATTCCTAAGAGTGAGAAGCCTAGAGGTATTCTTAGCCTCATAGATAGTCTTGAGACAATCCCAAGCTTCTTTGGCTGTTGTACAAGTACCTATCTCCCTCAATATCTCATTAGAGACATTCATCTTAATGTAGTGGAGAGCCATCCTAGTAAACTTCCAAGATTCCTAATAAAACCATCAAATATGATTTCAAATGAGATTCTTTGAACTAGTTTCTAATATGTCCAGTATTGAACGTATACCAAATGCATTCGCCTACCACCTTATACCAGTGAATTGATTATGAAAGCGAATCCGAGCAAAGATAAATCGCTTGATCTTCGATTCCTTGATTCTGAAGCCCAAGTATAAAGTCTCCCTTGACTTTATTGAATCCTATTTTCAATCGGCAATAATGAAATAGTCCTCTCATGTTGTTAGATCTATATAAGGATTCAAAAACATTTATTTGTACTAATACAAAGTAGTATGATGTTCTTAGATCTATATGAGAACTCAAAATTCTGAATTTATACTGATATGATATCATGTTCCGTTAGTTGCCATGAAAAATAAAAAACCATAAACGTGTATTGAATCAATTATTTTTCTTCGTATTTATCAAACTAAAGAATAAAATAAACAGAAATAAAATAAAATAACCAAACTAATCTCTTCAAATATAACCTTTTGTGTGTTACGATTAAAATAAGAACAATATTTTAATACTAATCTAGTTCAAATAATAGGAACCTTAAATCTGCCATTCGCATTCATAATAGAATAATATGATGTACTTGATACTGATAAGGACTTTAAATTCATGAATCATAAGTTCCGTTTTTCATTCTATTAGTTTTTTAAATTTATATTCGTGCTAAGTCATGTTACTAACATGCTTTTGCATTCCTTTTGCAGGTAACAAAAATCTGAATAACATTTCTAATCACACAACAACACTTTTTGGTAAAATAAAACAACATAGCCACACCAACAAACATTCAACTTTGACACAATTCTAATCCCTGTTTCCACAAACAAAACATGAGTACAAAAACAAATATTCAAGCTTCACAAAATTCTAATTTGAATAAGAACAATGTAACTGGACATCTACAAGTGACAGACATACTAAAAACATTACTTGAAACTAACTCCAATTGTACTCGAAAACAAATTGCAACAAAATTTCAACACATATTTCATGAACCACACCATACTACAAGAACTATATTTTATCGTGTAAAAGTATTTAAAAAACAACACAAAATTAACAAAAACTCGTTACCAACATGGGAATGTGATATGACAAATTATATCAAACAACTTGTGCAACAAACACCGACACTATCCGAAAAAGATATTATCAACGAATTTCAAACAAAAGTTTCTACTACAATAAAAAACAATCGTATTTTATATCATATACGGAAAGCATACAGTAATCATAAACATTTAAACAATGCACTTGTTATGAATAGTAATGACTCTTCTCAAAAACCAAAATTCAACAAACAATATTGGACACGACCTTTATTATCGGTTATCAAACAATTAATTTTACAACATCCTATGCTATCAGCAAGACAACTCATGACTTAATTTCTAAATATGCATCCTAATGCAACATGTACAAAACAGTATTTTAAATGGAATCACATGCACTCGACATCATATACTATGTAACAAAACAAAAAACATGAATTTCAAATCAACAACTGTCAATCAAACAACCAAACAACTTGACAATCGTAACTCAATAAAAAGCTACGAATGTATGGAAGATGCTCCTCTTTATCCGTGTATCAATTGCGAGTCCATCTGCTTTTATTTTCAAACTCACATTGCAAATGCTAAAAACATAAATTTCATAAAAACATTCAAAAACATCTCTTCTGATCTATATACAAAAAACATCTTGTAGAAAATACGTATTACGAAACAAAGTTCCCAAATTTTTAACGCCTATAAATATGTGTTTAAATGCTGAAATACCTTCAATTGCAATACTCATTGAATTAGAAGAATGTCTACTAGCTCCTAGAATTGCATTTTTACAAATACGTAAATTTGCACATATCAAGGACAACTTGGAGCAACTGGAAGCATTATAAATGTACTTGCTAATCTTGACAAAATACAAAACATATTACCACGTTTTATTGACAATGACAGTGCTATGATTATTGGTCTTAAAAGAAAACTTGAATACGACCCATGAAACTAATGGCTGCTCTTATTGATCTTTCCCCACCACCCGTTCCCTTGTGTTGTTGTTTTGATGGCATGCTTAGACTAGTATCCTGTGGTGAGGACTTTACAGTGAAGGTCAAAGTCCTATTGGAATATTTCAAGATCCATATGTTGAAGAACTTAATTACCCAACTCTATATTTTGGATCTTGACGCATAGTACCTACTTCTGATAAATATACATACCAACAGATCGCAAAATGTAAACTATTGCATTACAAACACAAATTTGCACAGCATGCCCAACGGATGGCTGATCCGTGGGTGTGTCACTCTCTCTGGCAACATATGCCGAAGCATGTGGTGCATCTGCTACCAAAGAGGAGGGACGAGAAGCACCCACTGCTGCTGAACCAACATGCTCATCTGATGGTTGTGCTACTGTTGCGAATGGAACTTAAGGTGTTGTACTAGGCCTTGCACCTGAACCATGCTCTGTCCGTGATGTACTGGGCCCTGCACCTGTATCATGCTCTGCCCGTGATGTACTGGGCCCTGCACCTGTACCATGCTCTGCCCATGATGTACTAGGCACTGCACCTATACCATGCCCAGCCCGTGATGTACTACGCCCTGCAGTTGTACCATGCCCTGGCCGTGATGTACTGGGCCCAATACCCATGGTAGGCCCTGTCTGCTTGCTTGTGAGCCCTCCTGCATGCCTGCCTGTAGCTGCTCCTGCTACTTGTCCCTGTCTAGAACCCTATGATGCAGTACCGGGCCCGTACATGGTAGACAACCTCTGTAGATTTTCATCAGAAATCATGGGGCAATCAGATATGCCCAACGTCCGCCCATCTGGCCCTCTGACCCGCAACAAATGAGCCCTAACCCTGGTGAGTGATCCAGTGAAGTGACCACCGCAATACAAGCATCTCCATCTGCGGGTGCTTGAGCCATGGTGTGTGCCCACATCCCTGTCGGTAAGCTCAACTTCGGCCCAAAGGCCTCGGTCCCGCACTGACATCATATCAACATGACTCTAAACCTACAAACAACAAATAATCAAGCAAACGTTCAGTAGAAAAAAATACATTGCATTGAACAACATTACGAAGCTCAAAAATACCAGAGCATACATCAAAATGATTCCAGTTCACACATCACATCAAGTGCCAAAGAAGAACATGAGATTAGGGCGTGGGATAGAATAATTTCAATATGAGGGATCACAGGCGACTAACGTTAGCGTCGGAGTCCGTGCAAACATAAAGGAGTGCAGTGTGGGCCTAAACCGCGCCCCTAGTAGATGTTTGAATCAGGGCATGAAAATTGAAATTTGTGATACGGACGTAGACGGGTGGAATGGAGGTCATAGGAGATCTTGAGGGTAATGATGATCTATGTCCTTCTAATGATTACAAAGACGGAGATGAATGGCTAGACGAGACTGAAGCCCTGCAATCAATCATGTCTAAAAGCAGGGCATACCAGGCAAATTTGCCCAGTGAGGAGGAATTTCTGAGAATCCGGAGCAGATATGTGTCACAGTCTTCGAAAACTAATCCATCAACAACCATTGTTGTTGGTCATGATCTACATACTGCTGCACTTATTCAAGCTGATGAGCGTGATCTGGTAGGTAAGTCTGGTTTTATTTGAATAAGATTTTTATTCAAATATAGTTATTTTGTTTTTCAAGATATGTGACCTTTGCTCGTATTTTACAGGCTACTGTGGAGGTGGATGCCTTTGCAACAAGGTAGGGATATTTGAGGGAAGGCCAGGGATCACAACAAAGGGATTTATCTATGTCCCATTATTTGAAGTGCTTTGTACATAAAGAGGTTTGCATTCATCATAGCAAATTTTCTTCAGATGTTGAGACGATAATAATGGAAATTAAAGCGTTATCCTATTTCTTAAACGGGCATAAATACCCTCTGAATACATATAAAATTATTTTTGCGAATCATTGTCATAAAAGTATTTGGCTGTGTAGCTGAGAAAGTTCCTAAAAGGTCTTCCTCCTTAGCTGTTTTCTCCGGATACATTGACTTGAGCAAAAGAAGATCCATTGATTTTCTAGATCCATATGATAGAAAAAAATTTCTTCATGACCACACATCAAAGCTGATCATTAAAGACAAAAAGAAACAATGATTTTGCCTTGCATTGTACTTGAGATGATGCGATATAATACATATACTTTTTTCGTCTGATATCATGAAAATTACTATGAGTTGAGTCTTGCATCAATATTATTTTCGTCTATAAATTTGCACGCCTTTCTGAATTTTTGGTAATTTGTTGATCTAGTTTTATATCGGATTTGAACACGCCTGTAGAACTATTGAAATAGCTAGATGATGTAACTATATTTTTGAGATGTTTCACCGTGTTGTGTATTTCAATGAATTGCTGCTCTGGCTTGCCAATGCGATTTTTCCATTCCTTGTGATCACCAAATACTTAGACTACCGTAACCTTTTTCAAAAATTGATGCATGATGTCGTAAAATGTGCTACAATATCAGAGATACAAATATTGTCATATTAATCATTTTAAATTTAGCATATGTGCAATGAGATTATAATCTAAAGAGTTACTTACATTGAAAAGAGATTTACAATATAATGTGTAATATGACTTTCACCCCAGACGTCTTTAACTGCATCCACAAACTCAATTGTTGATTTCTCAATTAGCAGGACATCAGTATCAAACAGTTTATCTTTTCTGAGCAATTTGACCATGTTGTCAATCTTTCTCCAGACTTCAACTTATTTGATCCTCGTTGTTCCTTTTTCTTCAAAATCCTTTGTGCCATTGAGTACATCTATCCAAATTGAGTAATGGATTTTAGTCGGTTTTTCGGAATTATTTGATAAGAAACGACGAGCCTTGGATCTGTGAAAAATTGCCTACATTGGCAAATCTAGCCATGTAGAATATTGTACATTTTGTCAATATTGTTTGTTGGTTACTTGAAGCTGAAGATATTTTAAAAGTTATTCAAGCTTTACATTCCGAAGATGCTTGTGAACATTTTGCTTTGAAGAACCCTGTTACTAAGATTATGATTGCCAAGTATTGTGGCCTACCATGTTTAAGGATGTCTCTATTTATATTAGATCTTGTGATCCATGCCAGAGAACTGGTAAAACAACCAAATCCAAGAATTGGCCCTTAACGCCAATCATTTCACTTGCTCCATTTGAAAAGTGGGGAATTGACTTTGTGGGTCCAATAAAGCCAGTTACTGGACACACAAAATGCCGATATATTTTGGCTGCAACGGATTATGCAACAAAGAATGTTGAAGCGGAAGCGACAAAATGAAACGATGCGAAAACTGTCATTGCTTTTATGTTCAAATCTATTATTACAAGTTATGGTTGTCCTCTTGAATTAGTTAATGATTGTGGTACCCATTTTCTTAATGATACGATCCGACTACTGACAACTTATTTTCTGATCAAACATAGAAAGACTATCTTGTATAAACCTAAAGCCAATGGATTAACTGAGAGAGCTAATGGAATACTATGCAAGATCCTGAACAAAATTATTTTTGCACATGCTACAGATTGGGATCAAACGCTACATTCAGTGCTCTGGGCATATCGAAACACAAAGAAGATCACCACGAAACAGACGCCTTACTTTCTTACATATGGTATGCATCCAATCTTGCCGATTGAATTCGAAGTGCCAACTTTTCGTATACAAGCAAAACGAACAAATGCAGATTGTATTAACGAAAGATTGCTGACTATTGAAGAGCTATCTGAATCTCAAAACAATTCAGATAAAATACAGGAGGGACAAAAGAGAGAAATTATGATACTCGTATCAAAACTGTTAATCTTAAGGTTGATGATTATGCTTTGATTTACGACAATCGACATTAGAAATTTTTTGGAAAATTACATATGAGATGGATGGGACTGTACAAGCTTATGGAAGTATTTCAGAACGGTTCTGTCCAACTTCAGTCTTTGGATGGTGAATTATTGCCGACACGTATTAACCAGTGTTGGGTGGGTATATGGGATTATGGCTGGTATCAACCCAGGTATCAACTCGAGTATCATAACCCATACTAGCCTGGTATATAAAAAGGTGATATCTGCCTATTACCAGGATGCCTCTGGTATTAGATCATCAATACCATGGTCAAAACCAGACTAGTGTGGTAAAAAATCTAAGATACCCGGGATATACCCGGACCAGGGCAAAATTGAGAGTACAATCCTATGCTCGGGTATCATATCTTAAAAAATTTATTTTTATTACAAGCCTTCAAATAGCCATTAAATGTCATTAATATCTATATTTAATACACCCTCCATCTCTCATGTCTCATTAAAGATTACACTATAAACTGTAATGTAATACTGTAACCCGTTCGCTATTCCTATTCCCATCGATCATCTCTCTCCTCCATTTTTCCTCAGGGCTCCATCGAACCTGTTTTCTTTGCTCGTTGGGTGATGCTACGCCTCATTGCTCCTTCCTTTGCTCGTTGGGTGATGTTGCGCCTCATTGCTCCTTGCTCCTTGCTCGTTGTTGGAAGCGCCACTCACCATACACCATACACCTCCTTTGCTCGTTGCTGGCTATTTGAAGCGCTCGTTGGTGGCTCATGCTATGCCTCCTTGCTTCTTGCTCGTTGCTCGTTGCTCGCTGTTGGAAGCGCCACTCACCATACATGTCGAGAGCAATAAAGGTGAGCTTCAAGGTGCGAGGGTGCTAGCTCTGAGCTGCGAGGTAAGAGCGTTGTGACTGCAAATGCCAATAAGAATGCGGACTTGTATTGGGCTATGAGAGGCGCCGACGCCAACTCCTTTGGTATGAGCCTGCCACTGCTTAGAAAAAGCAATTATTCTGCAATCCCTGTTGCTAAAATCTTCAATCTATTGCTTCATTGAAAGATTTTCACAAACAGGAGGGAATTTTTTTGTTCTTTTCTTTTGTGGTTGTTTTTCTTTCAAGTTTCCAGTTGGTGTAGGGACGTCAGAGGTTTTAACTTCGATCAGCTGATTACTCCAGATGAAAAACGACGGACCTTAGTTTACGTTTTCTCTTGAACCGCTTGTATACATAGCAGTTGGTTGCATGCACTGTTTGCCTAGATCCTTCACATATAGATACAACGCCCGTTTGGATTGCTAAGTCACTTGCTACCAAAAATTTCAATTTCGTTCATTATGTGCATTTATCTTTGCAGATCCTATACTCTTAACTCAGCATTTTGTCCATCGGGATCTAACCTTTGTAGTGGAGGGACAAACTGGTACATAATGCCACCTGACATCCTTAATTCATCAGTAGCAAGACTGATGGAGACAGTTTTCACTGGCGTTTTTTGATAATATTACTGTTGGTGATAGACGGTAGTCTGTGAGCATAATATCCTATAACAGTCCTTATTGCTCCATATGCAAATGTGGGCAATATATATTAGTGGATGGAACATCAGATAAGTTTTGCAACACATCCAAATCACCATGGAGCCACGCTATGTAATTTCTAGTTGAAGAGATTGCTCTTTCGGTGAACCCTGATTGAGAAAGAGATCGACCAGGAAACTACATAGATCGTATCAAAGACGATCGAATTGAAGAGATAGTAAAGAACATGACACATTCGGACTATTCATATTATTAACTTTAACCTAATATTGAGTTGCGGGCACAGGCGCTTTCCCTTACATAAGGATCTAGTATTGAAATCGGTTGGACCCTTATCTTCACTCAGATTTTGCCATTTCATTTAGTTTATGATGTACAGGTTTATATGCTGATAGACATCTATGTTGATCAAAAATGTTTTCGTTCATTGTTGAAGTTATTGAAATTCATGTTGCTGAACTGACCTGGCTGAGAGTGGGTAATGCAGGCATTGTGACTCAATTTACATTCAAAGTGCACAATGTATCAGCTCCTGTAACAAGTTTCAGCTTCACCTTTCAGAAGAGCCAGCAAGTTCAAACTAAGAGCGAGCCTTGAGGGTCGAGGCTACAGACAACGTGGCACTTGAGGGCCGAGGCTACAGGCAGCGTGGCATTGCAATTTGCCTTTGTCCGCATTTTTCATTTGGTGAATCGTGTTGACAACCATTCAATTTCTGTCCACCAAATGTGCCAGACTGCCAGCGGATCCCGAAGACAATGCTCTAACGGCTCTGTGAAGATTGCACTTAAAGCTCCTCAATTCGCAACACCAGAATGTAATTAGCGAAGGAGAGGAGACTCAGAGAGGTAGCAAGAAAGCCGCTTGAGGAGCGCTGGTCAATCATCAACTACACCATAGTGAGCTCGCCTGGAGCAGCCCTTCTAACGAGCTACAACAGTCAACCTACATGCAGCAGTTCTCATAAGCCATCGAGCTTGCCTGGAGTAGCCCTTCTAACGAGCTACATCAGTCAACCTACATGCAGCAGTTCTCATAAGCCATTGGTAAGAGCTCATCGAGCTGCATTTCTCAACATATTATATGGATTCCATGCAAGATATTATGTAATATGGCCCACCTTCTAACTTATCACTATTGTGCAACATGCTCATGAGTCATTGCTGATTCTTAGCAGCTTTCGTGGAATTTGGATTCTTTGCACACTTCTACAAGTTCTACATCCTCGAACCTCACTACTGCGGTTATTAGTATCCCACCCATGCATGGTTAGGGAATGAACTTGGATGGGCAAGCCCAGCCTAAGGACTGCATTACACCACCAAACCACGTGTGGGTCTATCACAATAGATATAACTTGCCTCAAATAATAGATCTTGTAAATGGATGATGCATTATATATACCTGCAATTTGAGGATCCTCCTTTTGAGTTGTCCTGAGTTCAATTTACGAAAATCATGCCCCTCAATAACCTCGCCATCCATCAAGATGCCACATTTTTGAGCAATAGCTATGGTGGTATTCACATTATCCCCTGTCACCCTGAAAACAAACATGTACTGCATCTTTTACTCCCCTACGAAGTGGATCTTTGATTCCTAAAATGGCCACACATATGCACTCCCTATCTGGAATGGGATCATTAAAGGAAGGTGCTTGCCTTATGTCTTTGAAAGCAAGACATAATGTTCGAAGTGCTTCATCTGCAAATGTTTTGATGATCCCTTGCAGCTCTTGTTGTAATTTTTCATCAATCAGCACAACTTTTCCATTTTCATCTTGCATTCTGTCACACATTCCCAAAACTATCTTTGAAGCACCTTTCCAGTGTGCACGGAAGGACCCATCCAAAAGCCTTGTCACAGTGCCCATTCCTTTTTTTTTTGCAGAATTGAAAGGCTCAGTCTTAAACACTTTTGAACCTAGGCATACGTCTTTGAAGTTGCCCCCTAAAGCAACCCCAAACTTTAAAACTACAGTTTCTATTGGACAACCAAGGTACTCGACTTTGCGATCTATATCTTCCGAGATATCTCCACTGGTGTTCAGAAAAAGCCCTTGCAAAAGCAGATCAAGGTTGTCTTTTGGAATCGCAGTCTTCACCTCATCAACCTCGCTGAAAAGCCAACCATTCCAGGACTTCAGAACAGTCATTTCATTGGTTGTGAGGGTTCCTATCTTATCACTACAAATACAAGTGGCTAAACCCATGGTTTCATATGCGGAGAGATGGCGAACAAGGACTTTGTCAGCCATCATTTTCTGCATTGCATAAGCTAGAGTAAGAGTTACAGCCAGAGGAAGGCCTTCTGGAATAGCAATCACCAGTATTGTCACTAAGATTCCAAAGAATATAACAATGTTCTTCAGATCTAGACCAGACCAGTGATGTAGATCATCTTTTTGCATGGAGTACCTGGCCGCAAGGACAAGGAAAGTAAGAACTGCAAAACCCACTCCAATCCTTCCAATGAATGTCGCTACGCCGTTCAGCTTTACCTGCAGGGGTGTCTCATCATCATTATCTTCACTAAGAACTGCCATAAGGATTCTTTGCACACTTCTACAAGTTCTACATCCTGGAACCTCACTACTGCGGTTATTACTGACTTTTAGCAACTTCTCTAAAATTCGTTCATGTATGTGCCATAGCTAAAGCTTGGAGCTTGGAGTCCAAAAAGTTCTCAATGAACTAAGTCACTATAGCACTTCTATGTGCCCACGGTTGTGCATTATCTAGTGACAAGTGTAATGTTGATGGTGCCAATATCTTGTGATGTCTGTTGTAACCTCTCATTTCTTAGCAAGTTGTGTTTCTACCACATGTTATCACTTAACACTTTAGTTTCATATGGTTAACATAGTATTAATGTGTTTAAATGACGAGATGTTTCCAATGTTCCATGCCTCACTTACGCTGATTAAGTAGGTTTTTCCCTTAATAGGCTATAGCTGTTGGTTTTGTTGTTCTTTTTGTTGGTTCGTTACCACTATTTATTGTTGTTCCTATTGTTGATTCATTGCCACTTTTTATTGTTGTGTGATTACAGATTCTAGAATAGTGAAGCAATGATATAGATTGATATGCGTGCATGCCCATCAAAGGTATTTGTTTATGGCCTTACTAAGAGGTTGTAAATAAATGAAATGCATATTGATAACCAGTTGTATTTAGCTATTATTTTGAGTTTTGTAAACTAAGTATCAGAGAAATTGAAAAATTGAGATCAAACTTCTTTTTACAAAGCAAAGATGAAAGAAATTACTATTTGTGTTCAGTGTAAGGCCAGACAAAAACTCCGACTTGTATTTTATAAATGCTTTGGACGTTTGTCTCAAAGCTTACAAAGCAGTTCACGCAATCAAAAACTCATGTCTTCAACGAATGCATGCGCGACTTCATAAAGATCCAATATTACAAGGATCATCACAAGGTCAAACTGTCTCTCCAAATGCTTTGAATGCAATTGCTTGGCTAAAGCATTTCATAGACTTGCATGGAGAGAAATTGCCTAATTCCACATGTCTTGTGAAAATGACTTTTTCTCAAAACTTACACTCATTCAATAATGCTAAACAATTTGTTTATAATGAAAGTGATGAAGAGTGTAGGATAAATGGTATTGGTACCATCTCTTTGTATCTAGAATCCTCAATAAATATGGATCTAGAAAATGTCCTTAATGTACCATAAATCACCAAGAATATGCTTAGTGTTGGTCTACTCTTAGAAAGTGGTTTGGATGTCCACTTTAAGCATGGTTTTTGTTCCATTTTTAAGAATGATGTTTGCATTGCAAAGGAATTTAAACATGGAAGATTGTTTAAGTTGGAAGCTAGTGTTGCTTTTGAGAGTGTGAACTTGGCAAAGGAGGAGATCACTCAAGAGGAGATCTTGGAAAAGTGTGATCTTGCTTGAATTGAGAAGGCGCATCAAAAGGAGGAAGATCTTGAGGATCAGCCTCAAAGCATGAGAGTTCCAAGGAGGTCCTCAATGACAAGGGTCGGCCGAGCCATCAAATTGCATGCAATTTTCCATTCAAGTGTGCATCTTGCAAGGATGGTGGCATTGGAGAGTCTACTATCTTTGAGTACTTGTTGGATAGTATTAGTAGAGATGGAGTGACTTGTTGCTTATCTATAAGATCTATGATGTTTAATACTTTTTATGACAAGACAATGAAAATGGATGCTTTCAAATCTCCATTTGTTGTTGATAAAGCAATTTCATTGGATAACTATTTTTGTAATAGTTTGAATAGTGTCATAAAAGATGAAACATCATTTGTATGGGAAAACTTTGGGTCCACATGCTTTTAGCATGATCATTACAATTTAAGGACCAAAGATTATCATATTTCAATGATAGGAATAATGGTAGTGTTTACCTCTTCAAGTAGAGACTGTAGAATCTACTTGTTTTCCATCAAACAAGTTGCCAATGGTGGAAATGTAATCTTTCAAGAGTGGAAGATTTGTAAACTTGAAGAAGCACCTTTGGATCAACAACTTATTCAATTAATTGATGGTCTGGAGTCAAGTCAAGTGGAGGAGCAAGCTCAAGACCCAAAGACTCCAAGAAGAACCATGAGTATCAAGATGGAGCCATCAAGGCTCAATTATATGGATCAAGCAAGGCAAGTTGTCTTTGGCAACATTAGGTATGCACTTAATAGTTCAATTGATGTATCTTCAAGTGCACAAAATGCCTTGAAATCCATGGCTTGGCATGATGTATAGTTTTTGAAGTGCGCTACATGTATATAGACACATTTATGGAACATCTTGTAAGGAATTCTTGAAGAGGTGATGAAAGATCCTTCATGGACATCATTATCTATTGGAGTCTCAAAAGTTCCTTGTTTGTAGCTGGATTTTTTAGACACTTCTAAAAGCTTTCATTCATCTATCAAGAGAGTTGTAAATAGATCAAGCTAAATTTGAGGAGGAATGTGAAGAATTGCCAAAAATTGTCAAATCTAGCTTGATAAAAAACCATGTAGTATAATGTAAATTTTGTACATAAGTGGATTCCACACATGTGAGGCCAAGATTCCACGTGGCAATCCACTCCTAATGTAGGTTAGGTCAAGTACATAGGGGTTGGTCATGTCATTTTGGTAGTGATTCCTAGTTTATAAGACCTAAATCCTAGATTTAAGGTGAAAACTGACCAACTAGCTATCTACCAAGCATGACTCTAGAAAATAGACTAGAGTTTCATTTTAGGGCCAAAATTCTGAGTTAGCTTTCTTATTACACGTTGGAAATCCACCTAACTTCACAAAGGAAGTCGAATTTGCTATGTATTCCAAGCTCCCATAGTGAGAAGATAGATTATTTTTGGAGCTCATTGGCAATCTCAAGCTACTCCACTATGTACATTGAGTTTTTGTGATCCAACTACAACCAAATCAATTTCTACTTGTTTCTCAGCTTGAAGGCCATACTATAGCCTGTAGTACACACGTGTGGGCTCAGATTTCAATGTTGATCAATGCTTTTGATTGTTAATGCTTGCTGTTTGTCAAATTGCCAATCTAGATCAACTTTTTTGTGTCTAGTTTTTGATAGATTGTTAAGCAAGCAACCAATCACTCTTGTGGATCTTTTGTAGATCCTTATGGTCCTAAAGTATAGTACTTTCACATAAAATTCTTGATGTTGATGACAAAGTTGATGATACTTTGGATGATGATGGGAAAGAGGCATCTTCAAGTCAAAAGCCAAGGAGGACATGAAGGCAAAGGCAAAAACCTTCAAGGCTCACATATGATGAAAATGGTAAGCAAGTGGTTGAAGGTACAAACTATGCTTTCCTAATCTCTTTTGATGAACCTACATGTGTGGATGAAGCATGGAAAAAAGAGGGTAGATCAAGCAATGCATCTTGAGTATCAAGCTCTTATGAAGAACAACACATGGAGATTGGTGGAATTTCCTAAAGAAAAGAAGACAATATGATGCAAGTGGATCTTCAAGGTGAAGATAGATTGAGATGGATCATTCGATAAGTACAAACCAAGGTTGGTGGATAAAGGATATGCTCAAGAGTTGGTATTGATTATGATGAGACCTTTGCACCCATATTTCTCTTACAACACTCTATGGATGGGATCTATGGCAATTGGATATCACTAATGCATTCATCATAAATCATGGTCTAGATCCTACAAAGTAAGAATCGCTACCAAATGGACACAACCACTCCTCTTGACTCGTGGTAACCTACTTTAGGTGTGTATGTAAAAGTGGCACTTTGGCCATTCAAGTAACCAACAAACAATATTGACAAAATGTACAATATTCTACATGGCTAGATTTGCCAATGTAGGCAATTTTTTACACTCCTCCTCAAATCTAGCCTTGAAGATCACAATGCTTTTATCAATAACTCCAATTGAAGATCTAAGCTTGACAAATTAATCTTTAGGTAAAGGTTTAGTAAACAAATCAGCCAAGCAACTTGATGATGACACGTGTTGGAGCTTGATCTCTTTAGCTTGCACTTTTTTCCTCACGAAATGATGAGCAATTTCGATGTGTTTGCTCCTTGCATGGAATGTAGGATTAGTTGCAAGTGATTGGGCTGATTGGTTGTCACAATAGATGATAGGGATCTCCTCCTCCATGACATGAAGCTCCACCAATAGCCTTTTGAGCCACAAGACCTCCTTGCATGTTGATGTCAAGGCCTTGTATTCGGATTCTGTGGAAGATAGGGAGATGGTATCTTGCTTTTTGGAAAGCCATGATACTACTCCATCACATAGAAAGGTGGCAAAGGCACTTGTTGATCTAAGAACTCTTTTGGCCATCTTCCAATGTGAAACTAGAGGACTTTGCATGAATTGGCTTAACTTTCCAACACTATAACTAATATCAGGTCTAGTTATAGTTAAATAAGTCAAGGAACCAATAAGCCTTCTATATAATGTGATGTCCTCAAAGGATGCTTTATCACAACCAATAGATGCTTTTACATATTGCTCCATTGGTGTCTCAATGCCTTTACAATTCTTCATTCCAAATCTATCTAGGATGGATGTAGCATATTTAGATTGACAAATGAAGCTAAAATCACATCCTCTAATAACCTCTATTCCAAGAATAAAGCTTAATAGGCCGAGATCTACCATCTTAAACTCTTTTGCTAAAGCAATTTTTACATCTCTAATTCCATCTAGATCATTACCACTCAAGATAATGTCATCTACATACAAAACAAGAATAATGATCATGCCATCATGAGAACTTATATGCAATGATGGATCATAGGCACTCATTACAAAATTGATGGAAATGAGAAAAGAGTTTAGCCTAGAGTACCATGCTCTAGGTGCTTGCTTGAGCCCATAAAGGCTCTTCTTCAAAAAACACACCTTTCCTTCATGCTTTGCCTTGATGAAGCCCTCGGGTTGCCTCATGTAGATCTCTTCCTCCAAATAACCATTGAGGAATGCATTTGTGAAGTCAAGTGGGAATAGCTCCCAATTGAAGATTGTAGCAAGACTAATGATCAACCTGATAGTAACAAGCTTAGCCACAGGAGCAAAAGTCTCATCATAATCAATGCCTTTGGTTTGTAAAAAACCTTTGGCAACAAGCCTAGATTTATGCTTTCTTATTGATCTATCTTTATTATACTTCAATCTAAATACCCACTTGCAATCAAGAGGTTTCTTCCCTTGAGGAAGATCCACAAGATCCCAAGTATGATTCTCAATAAGAGCATCATACTCTACTTGCATAGCATCCATCCAACTTTTAGACTTACAAGCATCTTCATAGCATGTTGGCTCATCTAACATTGAAGTAAGAAAGGTATAAGATGTGAAAGATGATGAGCCTTCCCTTTGATCACCTTGACCATCATAGGTGAGCCTCAATGGCTCGGATCTTGCCCTTGTAGATCTTCTTGGAGTTCTTGCATCTTGAGGTGGATCCTCAAGTTCTTCTTCACTTGGAAGCTCCTCCTCCATCCTAGCATGATCCTTGGCATCAAGATGATTAGTAGCATTATCATCCAAATCTCAAGCATGTCCTTCATAAAAAATAACATCCCTACTCACTATCACCTTGCTAGTGATGGGATTGAAGACTCTATAACCTTTGGTATTCTCACCATATCCCACAAAGATGCCTTTGATGGATGTTGCATCATCCTTCCTTCTCTTATCCAAGGATTGGTGTACATAGCAAGTGGATCCAAAAACTTTGAGATCCTTGAGATTGGGCTTCTCTCCAAATAGAGCTTCAAATGGTGTGATTCCTCCAATGGCTTGGTTTGGCAATCTATTGCACAAATAGTTAGCACAAGTTATTGCTTCACCCCAAAATGGTTTGGATAGAAAGGCATCTAGCCTTAAGGCCTTAGCACACTCACAAAGAGATCTATTTCTTCTTTCACTCACTCCATTTTGTTGAGGGGTGTATGGACATGACAACTCCCTCTTTATGCCATTAGAACTATAAAAGTCAATCAACTTATTAGAGATATATTCACCTCCATTATCACTCCTTAATACCTTAATCTTGGTACTAAGTTGATTTTCTACCATTGATTTTTGTTGGGGTGAAAGATTTGGCTTTACCAAAGTCTTGAACTTTACAAAAGAATCAAACACCATTGATTTGCTAGACAAGAGGTACATCCAACAAAATCTAGAATAGTCATCAATGAAGATTACATAGTACTTGGTACCACCATTAGACTCATATGAAAAACTATGAACATCCGAATGGATGAGTTCAAGAGGAGAGTTTGATCTTGATGTAGATCTTGAAAAGGGTAGTTTGTGAGCCTTTGAGAGGCTGCATGCTTCACATCTCTTCCCACACTTTGACAAATGCTTGGGGAGTTCAACTGCAAGCTCCTTTGCAACCATAGATTCCATGGCTTTGTAGTTGGGGTGGCCCAACCTTTTATGCCATAGTTCCACTTTTGATAACTCCACCTTTGCCAAGTTAACACTCTCCACCATCAAGCTTAAACAATCTACCTTGCTTAAGGCCTTTGGCTATACATTCATCATTTCTAAGGATGGAACAAACTCCGTGCTTAAATTGTACATCTAGGCCATTATCCATTAACTGGCCAACACTAAGCAAATTCTTGGTTAACTTAGGAACATAAAGAACATTATCAAGATTCATCCTTTTGGATGATCCCACATACAAGGGAATTGTTCCTATTCCACTTATCTTACATTCTTGACTACTTGCAGTATAGATTGATCTATGTAAATCATTGTAAGAAAGTAAAGTGGAGAATATGTCCTTTTGATATGTCATGTGGGAACTATCCCCACTATCAATCCACCAAGAATCATTGGTGGTGCTCTTGGACGATGGTGGTTTGTTGGAAACCATCAAAGATGACTCTTCATCGTCCTCCTCCTCCTGATGTGCAATGTTGCTTTGTTTGCTCTCTTGTGCCTTCTTCTTCTTCAGACATTCTGATGCAAAATGTCCTTTCTTTCCATAGAAAAAACATTTGTACTTGGACTTGTCTTTGATCTTGCCCTTTGAGAAGCCTCATCCTCCTCCTTGGTCTCCTTGAAGTGCTTCTTCTTGCCATTGGTCTTCTTCTTGCTTTTGAATGAGAAATTAGCTTTCTCATCACCATCCTGCAGAGAAATAACATTCATTCTTGCATTGGTATGCATCATCCTACACTCTTCAGCTACTAATACACTATGTAGCTTTTCTATAGTAGGCAAAGTGTCTTGGATTGCAAAGCTTTGGACCATATTTGTAAAGCCACTCCCTAGACCATTGAGGACAATCTGAACAAGCTCACTATCTTGAATCTTCTCTCCAATGGAAGCTAACTCCCTATTGAGAGACTTGATTCTTAGCACATAATCTTGTGCACTCTCATCACTCCTCTTCATGCTTTGTAGAATCTGATTCCTAAGCATGAGAACCCTCGAAGTGTTACTAGACTCATAGATAGATTTTAAAGATTTCCAAGCCTCTTTAGCACTCTTACATGATGATACTTTTCTTAAAAGATCAGTGCTTACATTCATCTTAATACAGTGAAGTGCAAGCCTAGACCTCTTCTTGTATCTCACTAATTCTTGTGCACCTAGAGGTTCATCTTCATCATCTACTAGAAACTCATAAAGATCCCAGAGCACCAGTAGTGACTCCATCCTCACTTTCCAAATAGCATAATTGGTAGAATTTGACCTCTCACTAGCTTGTAGAAGGTAGGGTCCCACTGATCCCATCTTACTAGCAAGATTCTACACACAAGATATAGATTTGTTTGGACCTGAAGCTCACAAAGGTTTCTAACTTGCAGTGTTTCACTCAAATGTTGACTTCTAGAGAGGAAATGATGGTGGATCATCGCGTGTGATCACTCGGCGTCCATCTATTCGTTATTCCGTAGGCAGTGCTCACAGGTTTACGGGATTATCGAGCGAAATCGAAGAGCATAGATTTTTTGTAAGTGTAGGCTTCGTTTTTTAAATGTGGCTAGATTGAGCTATAGGCAACAAAATCGATTACTTTTTGGTTGCAAACCACCTTTCCCCATGCCCACAGTAATTCCTATCATGTCATTTTTAGTTGTTACGGCATGCCTTGCAAGTTTTGAACGAAACGCCTAATTCCATGTGTTTTTTGGCCAGTTTCATGAACTAGCCTAGAGGCATCTACTAATTGAGGTGATGTTTAGGCCTACACTGTGTTTCTACATGCCTACAGAGACCCCTATGAAGTTCGTTTCGTCTTTATTCGTCTACACTAGAAGCAAACCCTAATTATCCGAAAATCCCATGTGTTTTTTGCCTTAATTATGATATGATTTTGAGGCATCCAATTCTTTGATGCGTTTAGGAGCTACAGAGTGTTTTTTCATGCTTTTTAGAATGGTTGTGATGTGCATTGTAATGAGTAGTAGATTGTTGGATGTTTTCAACTTGATTCCAGCTATTAAACACAATTTTTTAGGGTTTTCTTTGGATGGTTTCTTGTCACAATTGTTTTGGCCAATTCAATGTAGTATAATGCATATGCAGATGTTTAGGATTTTGGGCCTTACACTGAACATTTGCTCATTTGTTTTTTTTGTAGGACTGATCTCTTGCTGATACCAAGGTCGGTCGTTGGTTGGGGCATTTGGGCTGAGGTTGAGGGGGATGTGGCTACATTTAGAGGCTCAGGTACCCGTAGATGGAGATGCCTATACTGTGGCGAGATCGTCACTAGATTGCTTACCAGGCTCAGAGCTCACTTGCTATGGCTTAGAGGGCCAAATTCAATGGGCAGAAGATGGGCATATCTGCTTGGCCCAGGATTTCTGATGAGGATGTGCAAAGACTCATGGACATGTATGGGCTTGATGGTACCTCCACCCTTCTAGTCAAACCAACATATACTTTTTTTCGAGGCTCAATATCAGTGGAAAGGCTTAGTACAGCAGGCGCAGGCGCAGGCACATCAATGGCAAGGCCTAGCACAAGTGTAGGAGCAGACACATCACGGACAGAGGGTGTGGCCAAAGTGCCACTTGTACATACGCACCTAAAGTAGGTTACCACGAGTCAAGAGGAGTGGTTGTGTCCATTTGGTAGCGATTCCTACTTTGTAGGATCTAGACCATGATTTATGATGAGATTTGTACCTACCATGCACCTACCAAGCATGACTCTTGGATCTAGGCTAGGGTTTTCACATTAGGGCAAGAAAGTGGAGTCTACTTCCTTATTACATGCTGGATTCTCACCTAACTTAGCAAAGGAAGTGTGTTTTACTATGTATTCCCATTCTCCATCGTGAGGAGATAGAAACTTTTTGGAGCCTCAAGGAGAAACTCGAGTTTCCTCTCATTGTATGGTGATTACTCTTGATTTTCGATGAAACCCAGCTTTGGCACTTTGTAAACACTGTCTACAGGCCGTACTACAGCCTTATTTCCACACATGTGGAGTTGGATTATACTAATTGATCAATGCTTTGATTGTCTCTAGTTGTTTCCTATCAAGCTGCTAAACTAGATCTTGTTTTCTGATGACTAGTTTCTGATAGATTGTTTAACAAGCATACAATCACCTTGTGGATCATTCAAAGATCCATTTATGATCCTTAGTACTGTACTTTTCACATAGTATTAGAGCCAAGTATAAGGCCATTGATCTGTGTTTGAATCTAATCCAGTTTTAGCAAGTTTTGGTGCAAAAAGCTATAATGGAAGGGCGAGCTGGTATCCAAGTTTTGGTGAGGGGATTTGATCCCAAACTTTTTTAGGATCAAAATCCGTACTATTCACACGTGTGGGCATCTCTGAACCATCATTTAATAACCCATATTCATTGGATCATAGAAAATTCATCTGGTGTCAGTTTGATGTAATTTTTGGTGCAAATCCTAGGATAAGCTACCAAGATCACTTGCCATTGATTAGTTTTGAATTTGTTTCATGAAAACTAATTAATCTAGGCTGATTTCAGACCTCCTTAAAGTGGAAACCAGGTCTTGAAAGTACATCAAAGTGAATGAGAGAGAGAGAGTCAGTTTTTGTCCAAGAATAGCCAAGATTGGCAAGATTTCAAGATTAGATCTGTCATGCGAAAAGTTCATAGTTTATGGACTAGTCAAGCTAGTATGCAAAATCTTGGTAATCAACTTTTTTGCCTATCTTGTGATCTTGATCTTCATGGTCATTATGAGGCATGGAGCCCTCGGATTTCCATCATGGTTCAGCTATTTTCAAGGGAGAGGAGCTTTCAAGTCAAAGGTCTTTTTCAAGCATGGAAGGAATCGAAGGAAAAGATGCAAATATGGTGGAATGATCAAGGAAGGTGGTATTGGATTTCCACCAAACTTAATTCCTATCATGGATTTGGTGAATTTGCTGCTATCAAGGGTCCCTTGGCTAGTCTTCACATCATATTCATACCCTTGGATCCACTCAACAAGTATCTCAAGTTTCTTGTTTGATCTAGTATCTCATCAAGCTAGTTTTTGAGAAGTGTGAAAAATTGGCAAAATCTAGCTTGATCTTTTGCAATATCATGTACATAGTGAAAATTCACATGTGTGGAGCATGTTCCCACGTGTGGAGGGTAGTCATAATCTTGTCAGTTCATTTATGATGACTTTAAATAGTCAATAGGCCTTAATCCTGAGTTTGGGGGGTACTTTGACTTTTCAACCCAACCACACATGTTAGTAGGCGATTAGACCAATTTTGGTGTGTGATGTAGCTCGAGGTAGGTTAGGCTTCTTACACATGGCATGATAGTAGAGGGCTAGTGACACTTTCTCCTGTGTTGTCATGAAGTCATGTGACCAATCAAAAGTAAAAGATCCATGAAATTGGTCCAATCATAATCTAAGGGTCCTTATGTCACTAGACCAATCAAAGTTAGAGGAGCAATGTAATAGATCTAATCTTTTTACTTGCTTTCTACTCCTCTTGGATCTCAAACCACTATATAGAAGAGCTCCCTCTTTGTACAAATAATGAACTTGAGAGTTAATGCAATTTTGGTTCACATACATTTTTGGTCTATTCTCTCTCTACTCAAGTATGAGTATATTTTCTCTCTCTACCCGAGAGCAACATGCTTGGTTTTGTCTCTCATAACTTGAATTTCACTTTGTGTTTGCATGTGAATGTGAAAACGTAGCTTTTTTTTGGTGTTGTAGATGAGCTCTTGCCTTGATTCAAAGCTTGATAAATAGCCCTTGAAAATCCGATTTGATCTATCATAGATGCATCCTGTGCAACCTCACATGCATGGAGGTTGTTCTAAATCTTTTCATGGTCCTCAAATCTCATTTTTTAACAAAAGCTTTACGCAAAATTTAAAATAAGGAAACTAAAATTTTGGAGGTCATCAACCTACCATACCTACCATCATATGCAAGGCAAATTCTCTTCTTATGGGAGCTCGACTGGTTGGGCCCCCACTATCCACATAATTTAAACTTATTAAAACACACTATAGCGAAATTTCATCACATCACATGGAGGTGGCATTGAGCTCAATGACTACTCATGACAGGGATAGACGTACAAAGGAAATTGCTTTCAAGCTTCATCTCCCACAAAAAAAATCCATATTAACAGACCGTACCAACAATAACATCCCTAAATGCTTAAATCTTTCAGGTATTCATTCACTCTCTTAGCTGTGCAGAAGGCAATGGATTGGACTGTTATCATGGGATTAACTCCAGAGGCAGTTGGGAAGACACTAGTATCTCCAATGAACAAACCCTCTACGTCCCAGCTTTCACCCTTGGGATCCACGACAGAAGAGCTGGGATCAATTCCCATCCTGCAACTTCCCATCTGATGGGCAGAGCACAAACTCATAGATACTTGTGTCAATGATTTTGATCTAACTCTCCACAAATAATCCTCAATCTCAGTTATTGTGGCCCCTTTGATTTGAAGCTCCTCCCCATCTGGATGATGTGTACCTATCTCTTGAGCTCCAGCAGCAATCAATACTCGAAGTGCTTTATCCGCCCCTTGCTTCAAGCTCTCCTCGTCTTCAGGAGATAGTTTATAGAAAATGCTCGGATAACCTCGCTTGTCTACCTTCACCATGCCGCTACCCTTGTCACGAGCAAGCACAATGCAGTGGGCAGTCCTGGAGTAGCGAGATATCCTTCTTTTGGAGTCAGCCCCAGAGCACCAAGGCATCAAGCCAGCAAAGCCACCTGGTAAAAGGGCAGGTACCTCCAGCAATGCTCCATAGCCAGAAGATTCCCAATTTGCTGCTGCTTCAGAAACTGCAGTCATGATTGTCCCCTCATAGCAACGTCCCTTTGGCCCTGATTCCTTTGGAAAGTAGCCCCAAACCATCTGTGTGGGATGAATATGCAAAAACTTGCCAATATTTTGGTTCTGTAAACCGCTTTTTTGTAACAGAATTGGAGTCATTAATGAGCCACATGCCACGACTACCGATTTTGCCTGAATGAACAGTCGGCTGCCGTCAGATAGTGATGCCTGGATACCCTCTATCCGGGAAGGCTTTTTGCTTTTGTCCTTGAGAGAATTGTATAAAACCTTCTCTACCCTGCACCCTGTTAGAATTACAGCATCTGCAGCTGCGGCATCTACCAGCCATGTTTTTGTAGTGGCCTGCTTTTCCCCACTCTTGCAACCGAGTCCACAGAAGCCACAAGCGTGATCTGGGCCTGCATTCCGTGGAATATTTGCCACATGGTAACCTAGTTCTTCACAACCTTTCCTAAGGACGGCGTTTTGAAAGCTTTCTTCTCTGACGCTAGCCTGTACTCCAAGCCTCTTGCACACTTCCTGCATGGCTTTTTGATAATCTTCACTGGCGAAAAAGCTTAAGCCATGATCCTCGGCCCACTCACGCAAAACATGTCTAGGTGTGCAGATGGAAGCAGACCAATTCACTGCAGAACCACCTCCTAAGGTTGATCCAGCTAAAATATTTACCCCCCCATCTTCTGTACCCATCATGCCCCCACCCTCGTACATAGACTGCATGGTGGGACCTTCTAGTAAGGATAGATCTCTTTCAGAAAAATACTTGCCTTTCTCTACAACCAGCACAGAGTAACCCTTCTGTGCAAGAGCTCCAGCAATAACTGCCCCGCCAGATCCTGAGCCCACCACCACAACATCAGATTTAATGCCAATATCTTCATTGAGAACAGGGTTATTGCAAGATGCAACCAGGCAAGATAGATCTTCCAGGGGCGAGCAGCCAACATGTGTCAAAAATTGATGGAGCGCCTTCACCCCAGCGTCTGCATCAAATACTCTTGATTTCAGGACACTTTCATAGGATGAACGACACATTCCCGAGTCCTGCTGTTGTGAATCTATGGATTTGGATTGTAACGATTGCATAGTAGCTTTACAGAAACCTATTGCTTTCCACACTTGATTTTCACCATTCTCGTCAGCCTGGAATAAGAAAGCAAACGTTCACTCTCTATTGTCGTAAATCCACTATGGAGTCAAGAACATGAAGTTCACATGAAGCTGTTAAACTTCTCGGCTTCTCAGATACACAATGAATGTAATCTGTGACATTTTGTTGTGAAACAAAGGGTGGAGGGTTGATACCGTGGCGTAAAAATTCCATAGGCAGAATGACTTTAAAATTTTGAACAATGATTGAAAAGCTGAAATTGAACTTCGCTTCCACCCCAGCAAAACCTGCTCCTTCTTGTGATTTGAGAGCTTGGGAAAACTCTGAATATATGGAAAATGTTCTGTGAACGATAAACTTCCACATAACATCAACGTGCCAATCCTTGTAGACAGAAGCCATAAAATGATGCCTAACGAATAGACTAAGTGCGGTTTCAGCCATTTGAATATCATACCTGCCACCTGAAACACGATCAGAAAGATAATGATGAGTCCAAAAACAATGAAAAACCTCCGACACATAATACTCGGTATATCAAACATCTCGAGCTCTTTCTGAAAAGTATGTCGTAACAAATCAAATATATATAGTCCTCCTAGCTCCAATAGTACCTCCTCCGGTATCTTCAAATCTGATGCGGAGGTCCTATATAGAGCATCGACATCCTCCTCGGAGCAATATGCATCAACAGCCTTTGTTCTAACCATAAAGGTAGCATTGAGAGCCTCCACAGGGAGTGACGGAACAAATGTGTCACAAATGGCACCAAGAACTCTTATCTGATCTGAATTCCAAGAATGAGCATAGGGTGGCCTGCCGCCTTTGAGCAGAGGGTGTGCATCACAAAGCATTGATTGGACATCTGGAGATAAATCAGCACTCACCATTTCCAGTTGTATGCGTTCAAAGATTCCTACTTCATTTGCTGACTTTCTTGATATGCCAGGCCTTAACAAGATTTATAAGAGCAACAAATTTCTGCCAATACCAGATATACGCAATTGCCAACACGTTAATGCCCAAACTACAATTTCTTTACTTTAGTTGTTTCCAGATTGCCGACTACTGAGCAATTATGAAAAGCATATGTTTCCAAAAAGGTTGGAAAGAGGTGGATGGAATACCACAATAGCAGAAATAGGTTCCAAAGAAAAGCTACATAGAAGCACTAATACGTATTTATCTGTTGACTGCAGGAAGGGATGGTGACCACAGAAGATATAATATGTCCAATATCTTACTTTCTTATATGTTTTACTTTATGAAGGACTATTCGCCAGCGTCAACAAAATCAGACACACAGTATCAGCATACTAGGAATTCTCTAACAGACAAATTAAAACTTACAATATAATCAAGAGATACAACGACACATTCATGTCCATATCTAGATATAGATGTGTCATGTGTGTGTGTATGTGTGATGGACGATTCGCTAGCGTGAACATACAGATGTGTCATGTGTGTGTGTATGTGTGATGGACGATTCGCCAGCGTGAACATAGTATCAGGATACTGAATATTCTCTCTAGCAGAGAACGTTAAACGTATAATATGTTCGTAAGAGAGATTTCGCATAAACATAGATATCAGATATGGATATACCAGAACGAAGATAGATGACAGAATGCAACGGAGTACATGTTTCCAATTAAAAGAAAAGAAAATATGTTCAAAATTTCGATTTCAGTTTTAAGAAAGCAGTAAGTACAACGTTGTTCAAAACTTTCCGATTAGTTCGTTTCTTTCTCCTCACGAAAAATCAGATCTAGGCTTCAAATCCGCACTTTCATGAGAATCAATCCGCCGCTAGTCGTCAACAGGTGACTTTATGCTAATCCACCTCCGCTTTGATATATCACACGCTGGCATCAAATAACAAAGCGCAGAGCATAAAACATAAACTAACAGCCATCTAACAAGCTATTCAAATTAGAACATCGACGCTTACCTGCCGAAATAGCATGAATTGTACGTCTTGTTTATATGTTGATGATAAGTCATCCGTCTTGTAAAGTCAATCCACTGCTAGTCATCAAGAAGTGATGCTGCTTCATCCAACGTCAAAGTTAGAAGGTCCGCTGAAACGGATCAAAATATATTAGGGGTCAAATAACAGAGCACATTGCACGAAAACGCAAACTAATCTAACATCAAACAAGCAATTCCGACTCAGTAATATCAACGCTTACCTGCCGATATAACCTCTTTTAGCCGATGACACGTTGTACGTATGATGAGATGGGAAATTCAGTCTCGCACAAATAGAAACAGAAGGACGCGATCCAGGGTTGAGCTATATATTGCCGTCCTGAGATGCCCGCTATTCAAGGTTAAGCTATATGCCACCCTGAGGGCCTGAGATGCTTCTGAGAGCACGATGCCACATCTTCAATGGTCATCTCATAGACTCTAGAGTAAGGCGCAGACCCGGCGGAGGTGAACCGCGAGAGTTTAGGTCGCTTCAACTTGCAAGATTCAGACGAGCACCTGATGGTAGGTCCACCCAGCGATCCACCTCATGTGAGTCCCGGATCCACAAGGGAAGCGCAGTACTGAGACTTCTGAGCTGGCCACCATTGAAAATTTTCCAAGACATTCAGATTTTGCAACATTTTCTTCAAAAGCTTTGGCCAACTGACTGCGCCTAAGATGCAGCATGCTTGATGCTTGCTGCTCGCCCGCCATGTATGACTTCTCGAATCTGCACGATCAACGATCATATTGCACCTTGGTTTCACGATCAAATAATATCTATGACAATGGTTTAAGAAGAAGAATTGCATGGAAGAAGGAAGAGGAGAGAAGAGAATGAAAAAAATAGTACTTTCTGGAAGATTGGACAAGCAAGAGCAGAAGAAAGAGTGTACTTACGTTGTCAAAGTCTTCGGGGCAGAAGGCAAGAAAAATCGGTTGCAAATTGCCATTGGACTCTATATAGTATAAGTGATTATAACATTTTTATTCCATTATATTATATTAAAGGCCTACTTGAATTTTCTTCAAGACCTTGGAGCTCAGGCCATCTTGACTATTCCTAACCATGAACTTGATGGACGAAGTGGAGCCATGTGCCGCCAGAGTGACAAAGGTAGGGCTACGAACTTGATGAAAGGGTGGAGCTATGTGACAGAGGGAGCGATAAAACTTAGGAATGTGATGGAGGGGTGAAGCGAAATTTGACCTTGAGGCGTGTCCTTCACCCTCTATGTGAAGTGTGAGGAGAGTGTGCTTCTACGGTGTTAAAATGTGTTAACATGTTAAGTTCAGGGCTTGCTGGAGCCTTTGGCAATCAACTCCAACAAGCATCAAGATCCCACTCGCATCATGCGAGTGAGGAAGCTTCTCTCCACCATGATGGAGGTTTAACCCTCAAGCCCTATTTGCACCTTCATTCATCAGTATGCAATGTGTTTGGAGGCTACAATGTTTGAGCTTTGTCTATAGGGAAAGGACTTGGTTTGAGCTTTGTCCCCCACCCCGCTTTCTTTGCGCAGGGCATTACGCCCATAAAATAGCCTCTTTCTATCGATGCTTTCTATTTCATCATCATCTACAAATACAAATGCAATTTGTACTGTAAATTTCACTATGATGTGCAAATGTGCAGATTCAAAAGTTACTGAGGACCTGTGCCCACAAAAGACTTAATACTCCTAGGAGAAACTTTTCTAGATTTACATTTACATGTTTTCTTTTCTCTATATCAGTACATGTGTAGGATTTCATCCTTTCAATTTTTATTCTTTATTGTATATTTCATTGATAGAACTAAAAAGTATCATCTCACATTATTAGAACTTTCAACCAAGGGATTTCTTGATTAACAAACACACTATTAACCTTAGTGGCTATTTTTCAAAAAACATTGTAATAATTAAACTGGTTACTTTAAGATAATTTTAGTCCCTCAATAATTTAAAACATAAAATATTAAAGGCCTTGAGTAAACTAAAGCACTTGTAAGGTGCCCACACTAGAGTGACCAAGACCCAAGAACCAACTACTAGACCAAATTCTCAAAGTTAGATGGAAAGGATCAAATATGAGTATATATCTTCAATTCTGTGGGCCTCTTTTATAGAGAGCGTTCAAGACTTTATGAATAAGATTGATTTGATTGAGAGTGGTATTGAAAAATTTGGTTGTGAGACTAGTAGTAGGAGAACATAACCATTGTTTTGAATTCAATAATTAGCACAAGAATCTGCCCCATATGCTAGTTATTGAGTATTGAACTTGCTGAGAGAAGAAACAGTCATCCTCCAATTGGCAAACTTAGTACTCTAGTGTCACTTTCTAGCATTGATCGTGGACAATTCATTACTAGACTTCAGCGACAAGATCACATATTAGAGCAAAATGTAATGATAGTTGGTGGGTCGCATAGGGTGAAGCCAACTTGTAGTAGGGTCAAGTGCCATGAAGTTCATAGGCAAAGGACGTTATAAATATTAGATTTGTTGTGATATCATTTTGTTTGGAAAAAGGAAACATGTGCAAGGAGAGACCAACTAGTACATGTGATTTTGTTCATCAGATGTTCATTGCACATGGAATGCGCACTCAAGCATTGCAACATCGCCCCAATTAGCTCATGATTGTTTATTTCAACGACGCATGACATTGACACAAGAGGAAGTGGATGATCTAAACAAAGAGGCTTACATTCTAAGAGTAAGGGACATGTAGATAATGACTATGAGCAACCTACTAATGCACATATTTGAACAAGACAAACCAATATTTTACATATGTTTTCAACTAGATGGTCATGTGCATGAAATGACAAGATCTCACTTGGGTGATGAAGAAATATATGTCATAGAAAGCTATGATAGCAATAGCACTATTCGTACTCACCATTGGCTTAGAAAAATCATCATGCATATATATATATATATATATATATATAGCCAAATCTTTAACCAAATCATTACAAATGCATATATATATATATAGCCAAATCTTTAACCAAATCATTACAAATGCATGATGATTTTTCTAAGCCAATGGTGAGTACGAATAGTGCTATTGCTATCATAGCTTTCTATGACATATATTTCTTCATCACCCAAGTGAGATCTTGTCATTTCATGCACATGACCATCTAGTTGAAAACATATGTAAAATATTGGTTTGTCTTGTTCAAATATGTGCATTAGTAGGTTGCTCATAGTCATTATCTACATGTCTTGTTCATTATATATATATAATGATATTGACGTGCTTAAAGGGTGCATGCAAAATGTTGAATGGTTCCATGCAAAAGTTCTCATGAAGCAAAGGTGAATGCAACTGCCCAAGGTCCCAACTTTGAAAGAAATTAATAGTCACAATATACATATATCTTTTGTAGAAGAAACCAATTGCTAAAAAAAATAGAGGGGGTATATTCCACTAAATTGGTAGTACTTGCAAAGTGTGACCATGCAACTATAACAAAGTTAAATCTAAAGCAGTGGTAAACAACAAGTGTTGGACAAACCAAGGCCTAGTTTCAACCACTATTATCCACCCATACCAATTTTACTTGAGATAGTAACAACTAAGTACAATGTGCATGCAAAAGTGAAGTCCTTTGTCATTTTTTTTCCTACAAAACAATTAACATGAATAACTATGAGATTATAATTGATTGGGTTCAAAGTGTAATCCATTCCAATGAACGATAATTCCCACATTTATCCACCATTAGTTGGAATCAATATATCAAAATGGCTTACTTGAAGTATATAAATTTTGATACATCCAAAGCAAACCAATTAATATCAACAACAAACACAAGCTTATATCAAAGCACAAGAGGATATTTTCTTTACATATCTTATGTATTCTCTCTCTACTAGCATTTGTGTTGTCTATATGATGATATTTATTATTTTCTTTTTGTCCAAGAATTGTAGAAGGTTCACTATAAGTCTATAGTTTCTATTAACAATATGACATAAGTGTGTGTGTGTGTGTGTGTGTGTGTGTGAGAGAGAGAGAGAGAGAGAGAGAGAGAGAGAGAGAGAGAGAGAGAGAGAGAGAGAGAGAGAGAGAGAGAGAGAGAGAGAGAAAGAGAGAGAGAGAGAGAGAGAGAGAGAGAGAGAGAGAGACTACAACTTACTTCTTTATTTAACAACTTCATATTATACCCAAGTCATCATTAGGGCCTATTAGCTCAGTTGGTTAGAGCGTCGTGCTAATAACGCGAAGGTCGCAGGTTCGAGACCTGCATGGGCCAAAATTTCCACTTCTGTCCTCACATGATGTTTTCGTATTATAAGTTTTATTTCTCAATACTTTTCTAAAAGCTATCTATTGTTTTGTACCTATATGATTGTTGATATTATATTTTAGTCAAGTTTCATTTTCTCATAGCTCCTTTTCAAGCATAGTAATGTGAAAACAACACATGAATGTATCTCCTTCAATATGTAATCATTTGCATATCCAACATAGAATTCTTACATCAAAAAAAGGTCTTTCACATATATACAAGGAATGATGCTCTAATTTTTAAGTAAAGTTTCTAATTTCAATGCTAAAGAAAGACACTTTAATGGCATTTGTGGTACATTTCTTAGAAAAAGTCGTAAACAAGATAACTTCATGGCTTCCATTTACATGGGTTTTTTGAAAAGTAAATTTTATACAATAGTGAGTCATACATATTTCACATATATGAACAAGTGTCTACGGGAAATAATGCTAATGTCAAAGTTCATATAAGATCATATCAAAGCATATCAAAGCCCATCTATGATTGTATTATACCCACCAACTACCAAAGGCTTATCGATGATCCATATAGAAATCATGTATGAGTTGTTTAATATTAGTGCTCATGAGGTTGAAAGAGATTATCAAACAATTAGTAACTCCAAAAGGTTTAGAATAAAGTTTAGATGATGCTATTCAGAATTATAGTAACCAACTTCTATAACAAAAGTAAGAATCACGGCTAACTCCTCGTTATGCCTAGCTAATTCCGATACCAATAGCTAGGCCCATGTTGGTCAATTTCTATACACTTGGTAATCTGTAAACATTAGGGACAATTTTATTTGTGGAAGTCAAGTGCTACAACTTCATAAGTTGATAACAACTACCCAAAAGGAATCATGTCCCTTCTTCATCCTTGGGGGGTTGGGGGGGGGTTGTTTGGGAGGGGGGAGGGGGGTAGCAAAGTTTTTGGAAATTATCTCTACTTTATGGATGACATCATGAGTAGATTGAAAATCCTAGTGAGTTTATAACAACTACCCAAAAGGAATCATGTCCATTCTTCATCCTTTGGAGATGAGTAGTAAAGTATTTTTGGAAATTATCTCTACTTTCTAGATGACATCATGAGTAGATTGAATATCTTAATGCGTTTGCTAACTTCTATAGCTTGAGAAGTAAGCAACTTTATCATTAATATATAATGTTCTTTTTCATACTTGAATCCTCAAACATAAATACTCTTTATCCAAAAGTAGATACCTCAAGTCATAGTGACTATATGAAATATTTTTCCTATTTTATCTCAATTATTTTAAAGGCTACAAGAGAAAATCCATACACTAATGTACATGTGTGTGTGTGTGTGTGTGTGTGTGTGTGTGTGTGAGAGAGAGAGAGAGAGAGAGAGAGAGAGAGAGAGAGAGAGAGAGAGAGAGAGAGAGAAGAAGAAGAAGAAGAAGAAGAAGAAAAAGAAGAAGAATTAGGTAAGTGAATTGAAAGATTCACGATATATATATATATATATATATATATATATATATATATATATATATTGATAGGTTCATGGATAAGAGATCCTCCAAATCTACCCACCAACTATTCCACCCATCCATTTATCAAAATTCTATTGATTTTTTAATTTTTGTTTCTCTTTATTCTCTCTATCTATCTATATATTCCATTGACCATGTCTTTTTTGAGTATAAATTGATTAAATATCTCTTATCCATATAGATTGATATGTTCGTGGATAAGAGATCCTTCGTTGTATGATGCATGAATCCATACAAATCTACCCACCAACTATTCCACCCATCCATTTTTCAAAATTCTTTTGATTTTTGAATCTATTTGTCTTTATTCTCTCTATCTATCTATATATCCATTGACCATGTCTTTGTCTAGTATGGATTGATTAAATATCACTCAATCGATGCGTGTGTACATATTTATGTATTTAAACATGTGATTTTACATTTGTATAGCATAAAATCCTTTGAAACGAGACATGGTGGATAGACTTTCTTTTAGAAGATCTTCTAATTTTGAATTTTAAATTCTAATATTATTTTATTTTTCTGCATGCTTCATTTTGTAGAACTTCTACATATGTGTGTGTGATGCAAGATGTTGTAAAAATTATACTTATATGAAGATGCTAATGTATAGGGTTTTGGCAATGGCGTGGACATGATTCTTAGCACAACGAGCTGATGGTTCGGGTAGCATATCTATGATTGTGATCAACTTTTGGCTCTAGAGCCTTTTCCAATATGTCTAATCTACGGCTTTTTGTTGGCTTTTTTGCCTCTTCCTCTTTTGCTTTTGTGCTTCAGGCTTGAATCACTTGCTCAGTGTTTTTTGTTCCTCGTTGTCGCCTTGCTCAATGTTTCTTAACACTTGCTTTGTTTTCGAGGTTTACTAATAGTTTATTTATTCCTCGTTGTCGCCTTGCTCAGTGTTTTTTAATACTTTTGCTCTATTTCTGTGGTTTACTAATAGTTTAAGCTATTCTGCCCTTTCTACTGACAGTTGTCTACTTCGGTGTTGCTACTCTTCTTAGCTATCTTTCTCTATGTTCTCTTCTGTGACCTATGGCTAAGTGTTTTCATGATCGCCCTCCTTTCAAAAAGGATCTTATGGCTCATCCCCCCATCTCGAGAAGCTCTCCTAGTCCCTTCTTTTATTCTACCAAGAGACAAGATGCTCCTTCTTTTGTCAGCTCGCCCAATAACCTAAGGTTTGGAACAATTTATTCAAGATTTTCATGAGTACCTGAATCCACTTTATACCTAAGGTACAAATGTTAATTTTCATTAATGGGTCACCAAAAGATTGTCAAGTGGATGTTCGTAGGAACCATCCAAAAACCCTAGAAGATGTTACTAGGGCTGCAAAATACTTTGATGACACACCTAAGCCACCTACGGGTCAACAACCTAATGAGCAGAAAAAAGGTTTTCAATCAAAGAGGAAGGATAGGGAAGCTGTTAGTGAAACACATCCCAATTCCAACAATCCTAAGAAAACCAAGAAAAACTTTATAATTCATCAAGGTGGCATTGATAAAGCTGAAGCTCGTAAACAGAACTGGGTAATGAGATGGATGTTTGTTTCCTTAGTTCTTTAGTTTTTGGACCTAATGACCTTATTTGCACTAAAGGTTAAGTTAATGATCAAGTTGTTAATGTTCTTTTTGACATGGGTTCCACTCATAACTTTATTAATGTAAATTCGGTGCAGTCGCTAAACCTTTCTACCAGAAAAAGTGAGAAAAAATACCGTGTGACAATGGCATCGGTAAGTGATTCCGATTTGATGAATTTTGTTGTTCCTAATGTAGAATTGCAGATTTAGGATTATTTTGAAAAACTAGAATTCCTTGTTGTTGCATTAGCTAATATAGATATTGTTTTTGGACAACAATGGCATTTTGATAAGAACAAGTCATTGAGAATCGATTTTGTTGAAAAATCTTTATCTTTTATGCATGAGAATTCTTTAATTAAGATCAAGGCTAGTTTAAGTGTTGACACTAAAAATGTTAACCTTTATTCTAAACAGGAACTTAATTCTTTTATGAAGAATTCTGATTTTAAAGTTTATATATGTTTTCATAATGATATCATTTGCTGCAACGATGAAGAGCTTAACATAAATGCCATGAATATACCCAGTGAGAACACTACAGAATTTGAAGCCTATAATGAACTTAGGTAGGAATTCAATGATCTTTTTTTAGACCTTCTTGTAGGTTTACCACCAGAAAGGACAATTGATCATAAAATTGACCTAATACCTGGAGCAATTCCAATCGCACAATGTCCTCATAGGATGAGTGCATCGGAAGAGACTGAGGTAAGTAGGCATTCACATGATTACCTGAAAAAGGGATAAGTACAATCTAGTAAGTCTCCTTGGGGATCACCAGTGGTTCTAGTTGCCAAGATGGATGGGGCTATAAGGTTTTGTGTCGACTAAAAGAAATTGAACAAGGTAATTGTTTTAAATTTAGGTATCCACTACCACGGATGGATGATCTAATAGACTATCTTGGTGGTGCTGGGTACTTTACCAAGATAGATCTAAGATCGGGCTACCATCAGATATGCATTAAGGTAGAAGATATACCAAAAACCGGGTTAACTCGGTTTGGTCACTACAAATTTTTGGTGTTGCCTTTTGGTTTGACCAATGCACCGACAACTTTCCAACAGATGATGAACGATCTGTTCAGGCCATATTTGGGAAGATTCATAGTGGTATTCTTAGATGATATCCTAGTGCTCAGTAAGACTTTGGCAGAACATAAAGAGCATCTTAGGATTGTCTTGGACATCCTAAGAAGGGAAAAACTCTTTGCCAAGGAGTCTAAGTGTGACTTTTTTGCTAAGGAATTGTCCTACTTGGGACATAAGATTTCCGAACGAGGAGTGGAGATTGAGGCCGATCGTATCAGATCAAAGGAATTCTAGCCTGCTTTCCAAAGATGCAGCTATGACAGATAGGGAGATCGACCTTACCAGAAGGATAGTCGAGATCAAGGACCATAGATTGTCTGGGCATGTTTAAAATATATGCATAGTTTATGTGTCCTAAGCGATGATGCCATAATAATGCCTTATTGACTACAGAGGTTTTCAAGACCTGCTAGACTCAGAATAACAATGTGCCAATCTATATAAGTAACTCTATCTCTTGCCAAGTGCAAGGATCTTATCACTCCTATCAATAATTTTGCATTGATCAGATTCGAATTCTACCTTATGACCTAAATTTGTAATTCTACTTACTGATAACAGATTTGTAGAGAGTTTAGGAACATGTAAGACCTTTGATAATATTCTAAATTGATCATACTGGAATTGCAATCTTACAGTACCTTCACCTTCAATAGTGTTAGTACTATTGTCACCAAGATGAACAAATTTCTTCATGCTATAAGGCGTATAGGAGTTGAAGATCTCACGTTGATTGGTCATGTGTTGAGTTGCTCCAGAATCGAGAAACCATGAATCATCCAAAAATGTGCTTTGATCTTTGACCATAAATGCGCCTTCGTCCACTTCGACCCGGGGAGATGATGAGACTGTGTTTGCTTGTTGATCAGGTTGCTTGGCTGCATTTTTCACTTGGAGAATTCGGCAACCCTGGATCTCATGGTTATTGCGCTTGCAATACCTACAAAACATCTTCTTCTTTGACTGTGGATTCAATGATTGTTCTTGACTTTGAGTCGGCTTCTGATTCATTGCAGCCTTCTTGGAGCTTTTCTGCTTCTGTCACTTAGAGCCTTTGTTGACATATAGAGCCTGAGAGGAGGAAGTAGACAATGTGTCTTGACTTCTTCTATTATCTTCTTGCAACAACATAGTGATAACTCTAGTAAGAGTTAAGTCTGAGTGTGTCGATATGATCATCACCCAGTTCTCATATGTAGAGGGCAAGCTTGAAAGCAATGTCATGATTGCATCTTGGTCGTCTATGATTGATCTAATAGCGGCCATCTATTGCAAGAGATTCTTAAAATGGTTAATGTGACTTTGAAGTGAATCACCAGCAGACATCTTGAATCACATTCAAATGAAAATATTCAAACATCTTATCAGACATTGAACAAACATCCATAACAACTGGTTTTGAAAATGAGTTTGTCTATTATATTGTGAAAAATGGTGGTAACAACCCCTACCGCCTGGGGCATTTACAATCTATTACAAAAGATATGAATCTATGCATTGCCCAAAGTATTATCTGAACTTGAATCTAATTCCACATTGTCAGGACCCACATCCCTCAACTGCGATTCTTCGGATGACTGGCTTTCAGAACCCGATAATCATTGCACTAGGTTGTTTTTGTCGAATCCCCATTCACTCGATAATGTAATTACATTATCATAAAAAATTTCATGTTTTATATTTACAATTGTAGAAAGGCTCATGAAATGAGTAATTACTTTTTCCAAGATGCCTTCTTGTTGAGTAATGAAATCATTTCATAGATATCGAAGAAGCAAGACACCATCTCACTTTCATTGGCACTCACTACTCCATGCTAACAATTTCTTTGGATCAAGAGGCTTTTTGTGGAGATTCACATCACGAAACCACAGGGTTTCACTACCATGGATTGTGTCAACTAATCAACATAGAGCTTTGCTCGTAGTCTTATGTGTCATGCTAGGAGCAAGCACATTGAAATCTTTCATCATTTTGTTTGAGAAATTGTTTTTTACAAGGAAGTTTTCAACATGTACTTTCTATGGAGTGGGTGGCTAATATTTTTACCAAAGCGTTCAGGCAATGATTCATTTTTCAAAAATAGATCTTCCCAAGGAATCAAAAAGAGATCCATCCCCAAGTAATACGCAACTGCCTTTAAATGGCAATGTTGTAATTTTGCTCATTTTCTATTTATTGTATTGAGTTCAAATTGAATTTAGGGCCATGTTATATGCCCAAAAGATTATCTAATTCAAAATAAGACTTTTTCTTTGCTTTTAGGGCTCAGATTCTAGGCAGTAACTCATTATCTAATAGGATCACACTGAAATAGTTGACCTATAATAAATGCAATTTTTTGATGGATATTACTGGTTAGGATTGATTGATGGGGAGGTCAATGGGGAGGCTAGGGCAACTTGGTTTTCCCCCAAGAAGAAGTAAATAGGATTTACTTTTCATCTATATATGCTTCTTAGTTTCCTTTAAATGGAGAACTCGACAAGCTTTTCAAACTAGCAAAAGACTAGTTGACTCATGATGTAATCTCTATGTTGTCTTGTGAATGGAATGCGATATTTCCTACATTTTTGCATCAGACTTTGATCAATCATTTATAGATGTTATCTTGATAATTCTTTATAGTAACTAAGTTCTAATACTATTCATTTTGTAAAATCCAAATATCGTTGTTAGAAGTTTTGACGTACTTGTTGTCAAGTATACATCTTTATGTTTATTTGTATTTCTATCAAGGAACATCAAGCAAACTCTTTGGCATATTTATTCACAATAGCTTAGATAAGTCTTGTTTGTTGTTTCCTAATAATGTACTTTAAATTCCCTCCATTATGATCGCCTTCATTTAACCACCCATACTTATTGAAAGTATAATGCACTCTTGGTCCTTTCAAAATCTATATTCATCAAGTTATCAATGCACCATCTATATCCAAAGTTGCAAGATTACTCAGTACACTCAACTTGCGTGGATTAGAATGATGAAATCTGAAATGTTTCAAGATAAGTCTTTATATAAACATCATGGCTCTAGTTGTGGCTTCGGATTAAGATATTCGCTTGGCTCTTTAGTGGTTTATTGAAGTTATGCACTCTAGATGCTTTTATTGTGAAACCGTAGTGAGAATGTTGAAAACATTGGAGGGAGCTGAGTTGATGGAGAACCTCTATAAAGGCTGACAGTGGTCTTGATTTGGACATATGATCTTATACATGCTAATATCGATAACCTACGTATCTAAGTTGCAACTAACTCAAAGACTTGCTTGTGATCTGGTTTTCCTAGGAATTAGTTTTAAAATTGGGGCTTCTTTTCTAGCTCTAATGGCCTTTAGGGTAGTCTTTAAATTAAGGATTGTGTTCCTTTATATGCTAAGGCATTCTTGAATTGAGCATGTAGTGCTCCATTTGAAAATTATAAAGGAATATAGACTTTAAAATAAATAATTGAAAACTTGATTTGAATTGAGTTAGAAACTCGATCGAAAATTGAATTGCTTACAAATATAATCAATTCCATAAAATCGATCATCATTTATTGGAACCATGCAATGAATTTCCATTGGAGTTGTTTGTTGGCTATGAAGCAATGCTCCTTGTAGCATGTGAGAAAAATTTCATTGGCATCACCCTTGTCATATGCAAATAATTCTATAACAAAGGAGCTAAAATGGTAAGTTGAGGGAATGTGCTTAGATGTTGAATATATGTCTTTGAGTGTGACTATTGATCATTGAAGCTATCCTACCACAAAGCATGGGCAAATCTGCTGCAAGATTGATATGTCAGCAAATTCCTATACAAAACAAACCGACTCCAATTAGCAAGCCTAAAGCTGCTTTATGTCATGCACATGATCTATACTTGTAAGCTTATCTTTGTTACATTCCCTATTTCCACATAATTCTAAGAGCTAGGGTGCATAGAACTTTGGGTATTGCCATTATCTATAATGACCCATTTATAGGTAGGCTCAAGAACTCAAACTTTAAGTTTGCTGGCAAAAGAGCTAACTTCATGTGACTAAAATGTTATAGCTAAAATTACTGGTGCAAATTAGCATAATATTGTTCTATTTTGCATTCCTTGGCTCATGTTGTCATTAATATTACAATGATTAGATCTAGGGGTTGGCTCGGTTGGTTAGCTTGGCAATTTCTTTGGTCTCAGGTTCAAGCCTCCTGAGAACCAAGATGCACTAACATTAAAATGGATGTAATTTGGAGCACCATATGTAGCATCCTTATATCAGACAAAATTGTTTGCTTCTAGTACTTTTTCAATTTCATTGTCCCAATAGCTTCCACCATGGACAAAACAACCGTGGGATCTTTCTTCAAAGCCCTTGTAGTCTAATCAAGCCACCCAAAGCATCCCTTAATAACATTGATGCTAACATAGATAATTGCTCATATGGTTCAAATGCCCTTACAATTTTGCATAAGAATGCACTTTGCTATATCAAGAAGTTCTTATGATCCTCTTGTTTCAAATGAGATTAAAATCAAGCAATTAACCTTGTCCAAACTCTACACTCTCAATGAATACTGACAAACACCTTTGTGAGCTTCTCATAAAGCTATGAAGGTTGGCATTTGCTCATAAAATGAATGAGAGATCCTCACTTTCAGATTGAACCCTTACACAATGCACCATATCTTTCAAATGATGATCAATGTCAAACTCACTCATAAGCTACTAAACAGCTTTCTTTCATACAATTTCAATTTCCATTTGATATTCATCACAAATTTACAAATTCCACTTATATCAGTATTTCTCACCAAGGATTGAAGTCATACAGCTATTTCAAGTTGAAGTTATACAATGAACTGAAATTAACTTGTGTCATAGAAACACAGTAGGCATTATCACTTTGCTACTATACAGAGATGGATGTCATACATAACACAGTAGGCATTATCACTTTTGCTACTATACAGAGATGGATGTCATACATCAGATATGTGACCATATACAGAGATGGATGTCATACATCAGGTACGTGACCATAAAAACATATGCCAAATGGTTCATTGATGTATATTCACACCTGGTAATGACATTCACAGTAGTCACTTGCATTCAACCATGTGTCCAGTGGGTTTAAATTTTTTAATTTTAGGCTCTTCCACGAAGCCTCAATAAATGAGCAGATTCCTTCTGTAGAGTTACAAGCACAGATGCACCGATTGAAGAATTTGCAGCTTGTAGGGAGGGACCTTGAATTCTGAGGAAAATGTTTGAAGACGTCTTGCAGATGGAGCACCAATACATAGTTTTGGCGAATTAAATTTATCATTGATGCATATGAATTATTTGGCATTTCTTCCATGCATGTGATTCAGTGATGTAGCATTTTAGATGGTACAAGTCAAATCAAGATTCTCATTGAGCCAGTTTGTATAAGGTCTTTTCAATGTCATGTGCACCGCTCTGCATCATATTGTAGCACTCAAATGCAAAATATAGAAGTTACAAATCAGAGAGACATGGAATATAGTTGGTTATCAGAATGACTGAATGTTTCTAGGATTTTGGAATGACTAAGTTCAAAAAAACAGGCGCGCTACAAGGTCTGTCACTCATAGCTTGGGTAAAATACAGTATACAGTTACCTGGCACTCAAAGCCATTGCATTCACTAGTGCACATATAAAATTAACATTTTAGCCGCATTATTGGGATTGTTACGGTTCACATTTTCAACTTGGGGTTTGTTAAGTCTCAGTGTAAACCTTGACTACACAGTACCATTATGTATGTCAAACGGGCCAACAACTTGACAGATTCAACACAATATGTTGAGCTACATGCAACTATTTATTTGAACAGTTGCAGCTTCTGATATAAGGTTGTTCCCCATTAGAATCCCCCTAGCAAATCGTGTCCTTCTGAGCATTACAATGCCCAAAACAGCTTCCCCTGGCAAGTTACAACTATGAATGGCAGCGGCGCCAGGGGTTGCAGCTACGGGGAACCTTTCTCATATGCCTCCTCAACACTGGTCAATACGGGTCAGCTATTCCCCGTATCTGTCAGCCCCATTGCCGTTACCTTATATGAAAATACCTTTTACAACTCTGCAGATACACTAAGAAGCTGATTAGCACTGAGGCAACTCAGACAAATATCACGAGTTATACTAGCTTCATGGTAAAAAGTTAGTGGGCTAGCCACTTTAACCAGTCAATAAAGAGCACTTGAAGAAGATGTACAGATTTTACTTGAGTTAGCTGGTGATAGCAGAAAGTTTGAGAGCTACTCGCTCCACTACATTCTTCTCAAGGAGTACATTAATTGCTAACTCTAAGAGAAAGTAGAGCTACTAATCCCAAAGTGAGTTCCTACTGCTAATGGAGACATATTCATGCATAATGATAGTGTACAACAGCTTACACATGACTCTGCAATCAGACCTTTACTTACAGGACGACCGTGTCAGACCTCTAGAATTTCATCGGGAGCATAGTTGTTTGTTGAGATTCCAGCAAAGCTCACCTTTTCAAACCTGACTACCACTGGATATCTCACTCCTGGGGCCTGTTTAAATCACAGGACAAGCGTTATGATTTTATGAATAACCAAAAATAGCATGTAATAGAAGGATAAAGCTAAAACTAAAATTTTCCGGCAATGGCCCAGAAATAACAGAGTAGCATTGGCTTCAGTTAGTAACAGTCAGACCCTCCTCACAAAAGCTTACTGCTAGTAGCCATTTGAGAAATCCATTCACACATTCACTCACCTCCTTGTGATTATGTGTACCCTTATCGTCAAAGATTTTGATAACACTGCCCAAAGTCTCAAACTCAACAACCTTCAGATTCTCAGGGTGAGTTTCTGATATACTAATTTTAAATCTAGGAAAGTACACCACACCAATAATGAGGCCCTTAGGATCTCATCAATCATTCACTGATAGTGACACCTAAAAGCCTATCTATAATGTCTGAGGGCATGCAAGTTAACTTTTTGGGCTGCGTCTGCCTGTAGGGGCTGATAATGGCCAAATACAAACTACATCTCCACAAAATATCAGATATTTATGAAAGGCCTAAGAGCCCAAACTATATGGTTCAAATCAAAGATGAAAACAAGTGCGAACCAATGATCCATATAGGTGTCTCAGTCCAAAATACTCAACCCAACTATCTGAATAAGCAAATGTGGAAACCACAAATTAAAAGCATTGATGTCATCAAATTGAAAATATCAAGGCCACAGCATAAAGACAATACAAATGCCTGTACTGAAGAAGCAACCAAATTCAATATGATGCAGCTGTAGCCCAAAATTCGGAACAGTGATTGAATTGTGGACCTCTGTTGCATAGATTTCATACCATGCCGGTTAGATGGACCAAGAATGCCAATAAACACATTATATAAAGAAATGACTGAAACATGCCATGAGAAACCAACTATCACTTGACGCACAAAGAGAGACCAAGCCAGCCAAATAGTCCAAGTTTCAGATAATTGCAGCAATACGGCATGGTAGACATGAAGATACTCCAAGCAAACCATGCAGACCAGGAATGCTAATAACAGCAAGAAATGCACCGTAATATGCAAATATCTGCCTGGCCTAGACATATGGACAATGGATGCCATATAAAAGCAGTAATAGATCCTGAAAAGATATTGATCGAGTGCTTTGAGGGTAAACACATGTGCTGTCTACAACCATATTAGATACTAATGACATTAAAGAATTGGAGATAAGTAGATGAAGAAGATAAATTAGGAGAACAAGTGGAAACGGAGTACTGGAAGGTGTGTCGATGAGGCCCAAGGTATGCTAGGGTATCAATATGCACCTATAATTATGTGTCTAAACCTTTACCTTACTGGCATAAAGATCTCAAAAATGAAAATGATATATGATACTAGCTCGTGGTAGTACTAGCATGCAATTCCTTTTTTTCACATCTAAAAGTGTAATCTACCAAAATAATGGCACATATCACTTTGCATGCATGTTTATCCACTTACGTCTACCTACTTTTTATATGTGGCAATTTTCACATTACTAATGTACAAATTCACTTGCATGTGTCCATAACAACTCTTGCATGCCTTGCATGTCACTTTGGACAACTAGGACTTTATGCATTTATGGTACCTCGAGTTTCTACTAGCCAAATTTGGTCATTTCATGATCTAAATCTACATGCATGTCACATATGACAACTACACTTTATTGTATGTGATGTACGTCGAGTTCCTACAAGGCTAATTTTGACATTTACAAGTTGTAACACTACATGCAAGATGAAAATCTTCATCAACCCCAAAAGTCAAGTTGGATGGCTTTTTCATTTTCAACACTCCTAAAAAGCTATCAATTTGACTTGAACATTTGATCTTGAAATCCTCCAAGGTTGGTCCAGTGTTGATGAAGGAACTTTTTGTGTGAATTCTTTGTTTTGCATTTGTATTGAAGATCATCTAAAGAATCCATCATAGCAGCATCTTCACCATAACCATGATAAGATCTCTTTGGTAGAAATTTCTTGTCGATTCCACCAAACCACTATTTCAATATGCCTTCTCCATGCTTGATGTTGATCTTGGATTTGAAAAGTCCATTTGCATGAAGATAGTTGCACCATAAAAGTAGAAAACCGAGGCTTCCATGCCTCACAATGATCACCAATATCATAAAGATCAAGATCATAACATGAGCAAAAGTATTGATTAACAAGATTAAGCATTCTAGCTTTACTAGTCCACATATTATGAATTTTATCCATAAAGGATCTAATCTCGAAATCAAATTCTATCTTGATCTCATTGAGGCTTAATACTTTCTCAAGGGTATAAGTGTCCTCTTTGGATGCTTCACTTAACCTCAAAAAAAGTTTACAATATGTCTCATCATATGAAAGATCATGTTTTTCAATATGTTTGAGCTTGTTCTTTTTCTTGCTCTTACAATATCCAAGAACAAACTTTTGATGATACAATATCTTGCTTTCAAGATGATTTGGAAACATAATTAAGTCATCAACGACAAGACATATTTTCAAACAAAAGGCTTCATTCAAAACTAGAATAGCCTTACTTAAACTTTGAGATGAAAAAATCCCAATTAAGCAAGATAATACATCAAATAAAGAAAGAGAAACATAGTTCAGTATTTTGGAATGAATACCACCTGAAATTTTTTTCTCTTTTTCATGAAAAAAGAACCACAAGGACTCAACCTTGTATAATGAAGATCCCCTTGAATATACATGTTGAGGATATTCCTCCTCAAACCTCGACCCCATCACAAGTTGACTATTTTCAATAGAAATAACTTGTGATGCATCTTGAGATACAATGATCTCGGCCCTTTCCAAGGTTGAATGTAGATCTTCACAAATAATAAAATCTCCATTCTCAAACACCTTTGAGATAGAGAATGTAAAGGCTTTATAGCCCTCCTTGATGGATAAGCATCCAACCATGATCCATAAACTTGGATCTCCTTCCTTCCTTGCTTCCAAGAGAACATATGCAAATCAATAACTTTCAAGTACACTAAGGTACACAAGACTCATATGGTGTATTTCTTCCAATAGTTCCATAACTCCACAAAGCTTTGAAGAATGAAAAATAATCATGCACCATAAAACTTGAAGAAATACTTGTGAAATTATCAATAAGAGTATGAAATCAAGTGGTATCTCCCTTGCTTATTGATGAAGAAAGGTGAACATCCAAGTGTTCCAACTCCAATGGATGTAAAGTTTTGGTAGAAAATATCGTATATGGCTCCTTATGTGATTTTGCTATAAAACAAGCCTCTTGGCTTGATCTCCTTGACCATGGAAGACATAGATCTGAAATTGGTATCATCCAATCTCCTATGCCATAATTCCTCCTTGGAAATACTAGTCATCAAAGCAATATCACAACAACTTGCATTTTCATGTAGATCTAACTTGAAAATGCCACCATATTTTGATCCATATGCAAGGATCTCATCACCTTTCTTAATGATACAATTATTGATATTGAATTCCACATCAAAACCATCATCAAGCAACTTTTCAATACTTATCACATTCTTTGTGAATTTAGGAACAAAAAGTACATTGGAAAGTGATAAACTCATAGAAGACGCAACATTCAAGGAAATACTTCCAACTCCTTCAATAGAACATGCATGACCAATAGTTGTGTATATTGATTTCATAAGTTCTTGAAAAGGTTCAATAGAAACAAAAGAACTCTTGGAGTAACCCATGTGTGATGAAACACCACTATTAATACACCAAGATATATCATTGAAGAGTGTAGAGGAGAAACTTGACACCATAAGAGATTCTTCTCCTTCACTTGCAAATGAGCCTTCTTTGGTAATGTTGGCTTGATTGTCTTGATTTTCCTTGTACTTGGAGGTAGAAGGATGAGATAAATCATATTTTTCTCCATCATTGTCTTTGTTCTTCTCATTCTTGAAGTGTTGTTGTTGTCCTTTGCCCCTTCCACTTGACTTGTCCTTGGTGAAGAGTGCTTTGCCATCTCCACCATCTTTCATTTAGAGTTTGTTGATCCTCAGCAACTTGTTTTCTTGTCTGCTTTCTTCAGCAATTAGAACTCCTTGAAGAGTTTCCAATGTTGGTAGCTTCTCCCTTATAGCACAGGTTTGAACAATGTTTTCAAATTCATCTCTTAATCCATCAAGTTTATTGTTCTTTAGAGTATCTCCAATGCATGCTAATTATTTGTGAAGATCTTTAACTCTCATGACATAGGCTTGAATTGTCTCAGAATTTCTCATGCACAAACTGATTATAGCATTAAAAGTTGTGAAAAACAAAAAGTCATCCAACTTGACTATTGGGGTTGATGAAGATTTTCATCATGCATGTAGTGTTCCAAATTGAAAAAGCCAAATTTGGCCTAGGAGAAACTCGAGCTACATGACATGCATTATGTCTAGTTGATCAAATATAATATGCATACATATATTAGACATAGAAATGCCAAAAATGGGTTTGTAGGAACTCGAGCCATGTCACATGCAAAAAGTCCAAGTGTTCTAATGTGACATGCAAGGCATGCAAAAGTTGTAATGACACATGCATGATGATTTGTACATTAGTAGTGTAGCAATTGCCACATGTAGAAAGTAGGTAGATGTAGGTGGATATACATGCATGGAAAGTGATATGTGTCACTATTTTGGTAGATTACACTTTTAGATGTGGACAAAAATAGTTGCATGCTAGTACTACCACAAGCTATCATTATTTCCTATATATGTAAGTGAGAATCCTCACTATTCTTGATGATGAATCAAACATTGTAGCAAAACCATGTCAATTTGTATTTTGGATTTGTAAGCTTGTAATGTGATTCTCTCTCTAACTCGAGGAAGGACTTTTTCTCATGTAATAAATTTTTATTGTACTTTTTCACATGTGTGAAATCTGGTTACTTTTGATTATTTGCATTATGGATTATGTTCTAGCCTTGCATTCTAATATTAAATTGTGAATTTCACTCTAAATGAGATCTATGTGCTATCACAAAGCTTAGGGAGGGTAATTGACACATTTGTGGTTTTCGCACACGTGTGACTTGCTGGTTTTTTCACAAAAGCTTAGTATGGCTCTGATACCATGTGAAAAACCAGCAAGTACACACGTGTGGGGATACCACAAATGTGTTAATGACCTTCCCTAAGCTTTGTGATAGCACATAGATCTCATTTAGAGTGAAATTCACAATCTAACACTAGAATGCAAGGCTAGATCACAATCTATAATGCAAATAATCAAAAGCAATTAGATTCCACACGTGTGTTATTACATGAAAAAAAATCTCTCCTTGAGTTAGAGCGAGAATCACAATACAAACTTACAAGAACAAAATTCAAATTGACATGAATTTGCTACAATGCTTGATTCATCATCAAGAATAGTGAAGATTCTCACTTATATGTATAGGAAATGATACTAGCTCGTGGTATTACTAGCATGCAACTCCTTTTCTTCACATCTAAAAGTGTAATCTACCAAAATAGTGACACATATCACTTTGCATGTATGTTTATCCACCTACTTCTACCTACTTTCTACATGTGACAATTTCTACACTACTAATGTACAAATTCACTTGCATGTGTCCATAACAACTCTTGCATGCCTTGCATATAACTTTGAACAACTAAGACTTTATGCATTTATGGTACCTCGAGTTTCTACTAGCCCAAATTTGGCCATTTCATGATCTAAATCTAGAGGCATGTCACATATGACAACTAGACTTTATTGCATGTGATGTAGCTCGAGTTCCTACAAGACTAACTTTGACATTTACAAGTTGTAACACTACATGCAAGATGAAAATCTTCATCAACCCCAAAAGTCAAGTTGGATGGCTTTTTCATTTTCAACAGGTGGGAGCAACACAAAATAGGTCATGATAGACATGTCTATGAATTCTCATGTGAAGATTTTAATGTTGTTTGAACTTTCTTTTTGCAAGTATTTTAGTTTTCAAATTTTCAGACCTGTTTGGACCAATTTTAGAAATACTATTTCATTTTCAGTCTTAGATATATTTACATACCCTTTTAGAGCTCTTCAAGGTTACAAGCCGATCTGAACCAGCTAGGTTGGTTCGAACCAAAAACGTCTTTTTTTTTTTTGGCTTTTTGGCTTCTTTTTTTTTTTTTAAAATCCGGTTCGAACCGGCTCCAATTGGTTCGAACCGTGGTTCGAGGTTTGAACTGCGTTAGTGCAACATTGGATCTCTTTTTTAGCTTTCATTTGCACCAATTTGCAAGCTATTTGGATAAGAGAAGCAAAAGTTATGGCAATTATTGTTTTCTAGCTCAATTTTTGCTAGTTTTTTTACTTCAAAAAATTTAAACTTGTTCTGTCGCATATTTGACCTATTAAATCACATTTAAGCAATAATATGATCTTATAGACTGGTAGAGCTTGTTCTTAGCTTTCTCGAGATATTAAGTTTTTATTGGATTGATATCAAAGGAGATATGATCAATTTAGTGAAAAAAAGTCAAAGTTGGTAGAAAACCAAAAATTTTCCTGTGTATTTTGGTGTGAGAAAGAAGCACTTCATATTTTCATTAGTCAAGTTCTCTTCCTGCACAAGTTTTTGTTCAAACTTTTTATTTTGAAGTGTCACTCTAAGAAAAAAAAAGCTCACATAGTCACTTTGCAAGGATTTCAAGTGGGTTTTATTGTTTCATTTTTTTATTTTATATTTTATTAATAAATTTAAAAAAAAGCTTGCACGTGTCTTCGGCCGCCACATGTGCGAGCATTTAAGAAAGGAAAAAAAAAAACGCTCGCAAGAAAATTCTAAGCAAAATTTTGCCAACATTTATAGAAATTTTAGCAATTTTTTTTAACAAGCAATTCAATGTATAACTGTAATTTTTTTTTGCCAACAATTCAATTATTTCATGGTTTTTATTTGTTGTACATGCAAATATTTCATGGAATTCAAAGTTTATCAAATTCAATTTATAATTTTTTCTGAAAGCCCCTCAAGTTATTGCATTTTCATTTGTTTTATATTATCTTTAAACTTCTAGAAGTTCTTTATTTGAGCTCAAATTTTGACGCTGCAAAAAGCAATAGCTCAAAAACTTTACATAAGAGGACATTTCTTTTTTCTTTGGTAACTTTTTTTTATTTGACCTTGGATTTTGACGTTGTATAAAAGAAAGTTGTTCTCTATGTACTTGCACTGACCACATTTATTGTTTCCAAAGACTAATAGGACTCATAGATAAATTCCAACCAAATCCCTACAATCCACACCTTCCATTATATGGGGGTTGACAAATTGTGAGTCATTATCTATGAGTTGTACGAGTTCTCTTTTATTGGAATTTATAATAGCCATGATCAATGAATAGTAAAAAAAGGGAATACATTACTAGGATACAATGCACAAATGATAGAACCACTCTCCCATTCGTAGTAAGCTTTTTAGAAAACCTCAGTTGAAAACATCTTGAACATGTGAAATAGACATATTAGATTTATCCCTCTCTCAAGTTGATTACAAACCAAACAAAGTTTATGTCCACATTAAGCACATCAGACCACGCAATCTTTGTTCATGTTCTTCTACTGTAAAACATTATGGGAGCATGAATTCGATGTCTCTAACATGTATCCACCTTTATTCAATGCGTCTACTTCAGATTGCAAAAGATAGGTTCATTGTTGCACATATCAAACACCAATGACAATTGCAAGTGACACAGTGACGTTAGAATAAACTTTCCAGGTACAGGTTAGATCGCTTACACAAAACCACGTGAATAGATTGTGTATCCATTTTGATGCTTTCTTGTTCCAAAAAAACTAGGTGCTACTCTCGATTTAATCAACATGTTGCAACATCCTCTGTCGACAACTTTCATACCTTGACATTTGATTTGACTACCAGTTCTTAGACATCGAATAACCCACCAACTATTGTTCAATTGTCTTTCAAGTACACAACATAGAGTTGTAGATTAACTCATCTCGACATGTCGAGAGGTGTATATGAATTTCCAGATTGAGTGCAACTTGGATGATTGGATTTACTCTTTGTGGACACCCTTTGCACATATTCTATATCTGGAGACGATGAAATATGAAACACATTCTCATTATCAACAATCCATTATTCTATTGTCCTCTTACGTTTGACAGTTTGAATTGGTGCATTCAGATCATGGTCTCATTTTGTCAAATCAATCTGTTCAACAAATTCGTTTATCCTTTCAAAGAATGAGGCACCAACAATTGAAGATCTCCTTCCCGAACGTACTCTCTAGCAAATTCTGGAATGTGGGACCCTGACCAATGTATTGGCCAGCCAAGAAAGACTTCTCCTGTGCACTCTGCAAAATTGCATTAGCCAAAACTCACACCTTAGCTTTGTAAACTGTCACCTTAGAATTGTATTCCTCTGCTCTTTGCCAAACGCTATGAACCAATCACCAAACTTGTGATCATGGAAACCCAAGTGTATGGCCATTCTAGTGTATCTTATATCATTTGGAATACAATAATAGATCTTAGCTATACAATGGCTCACACAACATGGTGGATGACTACAATGCTGATTGAAACGCAATGCCAAATTGCAAAATGTGATCTGCAAACCAAGAATATAGGTGGTTTCTATCATATTTCAGCCTTCAAGAAGTGAGCAAGTTAAAAATTTCAACCATTATTGTGCCTCCAAAATTAGAGTGAATTCTAGCTTCTTTATTACAATTAAGGGGCCTTTCCCATCTAAAGTTAGCATCTATAGCTACGTCACCATAAATTAGCCACCTATTAAACCTCATAGCCTAAAGGAGGTTGTAGTGTGCGTGTAGATGAACTGAACAAGGTTTGAGGGAGTGGAAACACAATCCATGGTTGGCAACTACAAATCTTGAAACTTGCAATATTTGATTGAAAATTTAAATTTTTGTTTTATTGTTTTGTCTTACAAAAAGATCCCTTTTCCTTTTACTATTATACATGTTTGAAAGCTTAAGAATTCACAAGACAAATGCCAAGGTGTTGTTCTCACTTCTAACTAGTTTTAGCTCATTTTGTTTGTCAATGTTTTACTAGAAACCTGTAATGTTCACTTGATAGATGATCAATGGTAACGGTCATTCACAAAACATTGTTTCTATAATAATCTGTGGGTGTACCTTGCATACCCATGTATCAATTGGAATCAAGGGTATGCAATGAG
>CM055101.1:25722873-25852767 GCA_029204225.1 Diphasiastrum complanatum
AACTGATTTTGCTAAACTTAGCAAACTTTTCTCCAACAAGTAGCTTAGTGAAAATATCAACTAGTTGTTCTTTTGTACTACAATGAACAACATGAATTTCACGACTCAGCAGCCTCTCAGGTATAAAGTGATACTGAATCTCAATGTGTTTGGTTCGCGCATGGAACACTGGATTCTTTGCTAGCTGAATGCCACTCTGACTGTCGCTATGTAATTTCGTGGGATTTTTCTGCTTCATGCCAACTTCTTCCAAGATTTGTCTTAACCATATAGCTTCCTGTGCTGCACTACACATTGTCTTATACTCTGCTTTTGTGGTGGATAGAGCAATTGTACTTTGCTTCTTACTAGACCAAGAAAAGCAACTACTACAAAACTGGAATACATATCTTGTGGTGGACCTACGATCATCATAGTCACCTCCCCAATCCGCATGCACATAGCCACACAACTCAGGTAAACATTCATCCTTCATGTAAATCAAGCCATACTATGAAGTGCCTTTCACATAACGCAAAATGCGTTTAGCTGTCTTCCAATGCATTTCCGTAGGTGCTGCCATAAACTGACTTACAATGCCAACAACATGGCATATATCTCGTCTAGTCGTGGTAAGGTAAATCAAGCTCCCTACTAACTGTCTATACAGTGTAGCATGAAATGACTGTGACTCATCAAGCTTAGAAAGCTTTTTACCTAGTCCAATAGGAGTATTCACTGGTTTGCAATCCTGCAACCTAAACCTGTGCAACAACTCTTTGACATACTTCACATGTGTTAAACCCACTTCGTGTCCTTTTTGCCACACCTCTACTCCAAGGCAATAATGCATCAAGCTGAGTGTCATCTCGAATTGTTCCATGAGATCTTTCTTGATCATATCTATCATCTCTTGATTATTTTTCGTAATAATCAGGTCATCAACATAAAGAGCAATCAACGCAACCATACCATCAAAGCATAAGACATATAGATTTGGATCAAAGTGTGTTCTCACCATCCCCTTTTAATGAAAGTAAGCATCAATCTTGCTATACCACGCACGTGGTGCCTGTGTAAGACCATAAGGCGCTTTCTTCAAGCGACATACTTGATTTTCTTGTCCCTTCGCTACAAAGCCTTCAGGTTGATCCATGAACACCTCTTCTTCTAACTCACCATTTAGAAAAGCAGCTTTCACATCCATTAGATGCAAAGGCCAACCAAAATGTGAAGCTAAAGCAACAAGTAGACGTAGAGTATTCCACTTACATACCGGCGCAAAAGTCTCCTCATAGTCGATGCCTTTACTTTGTGCATACCCTTTGATCACTAATCTTGCTTTGTGCTTATACTACCATATGCATGATACTTAGTCATGTATACCCATTTACAACCAATGGGTTTCTTGCCAACTGGTGGGTCTACTAAGTCCCATGTGCTATGCTTAGCAATTGACTCCATCTCCTCTCCTATGGCCTTGACCCAAATGTCATCATCCTTCGTTTCACCGTAAGTCGAAGGTTCTTTGCTTTGAATAATGCTAGATAAGAGAGCATAATTTGCTTCATATCTTTCAGGTTGTGTCTACAACTTAGGGAGCTTCCTGTTAGGTGCTCGGCTTCCTAGTGAGAATGTATCCCACGGTACATCCTTCTCCTTGCGTTTGTAGCCTGCAACTTCAATCCTTCTTGCACCAAGAGGTTTATCTCTACCTCTCCAACCTGTCTCTTGAGGTTGAATAGTAGTATCTTGAGATGTATCCTCATGTTCATCACTCGTAAGGTCAATGAATGGATCATCATCATGAGGTATCCTCACTATACCATCTTTCCCACTGGATGTGTCTATCTTCTCAGCATCCTCATCTTCATACATCTTGGATTCATCAAAGATAACATCACGGCTTAAATGGATTTTGTTTCCCACTGGATCAAAACATCTATAGCCCTTCACACGTTCATCATATCCTAGGAATATACACTTGATCGCTTTCACATCAAGTTTACGTCTCTCTTCCTTAGGAATGTGTACAAAGGCCTTACATCCAGAGATTCGCAAGTGGTTTACCTTTGGCTTCTTCTTCGTGAATGCTTCCTCAGGTGTTATCTTTGGTATGGCAATGGTAGGACTTCTATTTTGAAGATAGACTATCGTACTACATGCTTCTGACCAAAACTCTTTTGGTAGTTTCATCTCAGCTAGCATAGATCTGGCACTTTCCACAATCGTACGATTCTTGTGCTCAACTGCGCCATTGAGAGCAAATGTATGAGCTTGCGTAAATTGTCTTTTAATCCACATTGATCACAAAGATCATTGAAGTCATTAGACTTGTACTCACCTCCACTATCTGATCTTAGGACTTTGATCTTCCTACTTGTCCACTTTCTTTAATGAAAGTTGCAATTTGGAGTCATGCAATAACTTTTTGATTTCATATGGATCCAAAAGCTCATAGTTCTACCACTTACTCAAATCAACATAAGCATCATGTTCTTGATGAGATTTTTGGTGCTAATCCTAGGAAAGTCCACCAAGATTGAGTGTCATTAATTAGATTTGACATTGGTTCATGAGATCTAATTGATCTAGGCTGAAATCAAGGCCTTTAAAAGTGATTTACAGGTCTTGAGAGTACATCAAGAAGTGTGAGGGAGATTGAGTCATTTTTTTGTCCAAAAAAAGCCAAGATTGGCTTGATTTGCTTGTAAGTAGATTTCAACTCATCTAATCTTCATTCCAACTTTGTGAGGGAGTGCTAGAACTGAGATTATAAGTCCATTTGTTGGATTAGAAATCTAATTTGAGTGAATCACTACAAGAAAGACTTTTGTGAGTTTCTAGAATTAAACAAATCAATTTATTGTTTGTAGAATTCACTAGTAAGATGGGATCTATTGGAGCTAGGAGACTCTCTCTCCGCCCTGCGTTTACATGGGTCCGTAGGTTCGCGGCAAAACCAATTTTTGAATTCAAATGTTGCTAAAATCAAAATCCAATCCACTCGTCTGACTTTGAAACCATGTAAATTCCCTTCAATGTTTCATTGGCATATTAGGTAAAATAGATGTGCGTGCTTTACAATGGAGCATAAAGATGCTAACTATCATTTAGTTTGTGGTGATAACTAGCATTCATTATATATTTTACTTTTGCTTAATAAACAAAAGTAAAATATATAATGAATTGCTTTTGCTCACTTTTAAGATTGTAGATACATGTCAAGATTGTCTACTACTACTAAACATTGAGAGATTCAATAAATTGCTTGGAATTTTTTTTACGAATTACTATGGATAAAGACATTGAAACAAAATGCGCAATCTTTTGGATGGGCTTTAGATCAGCTTAGATTTAAACACATATACGAATTCAATAGATCAGAGTTTTTCAACCCTATATTTAAAAACATATATGAATTGAACATATCATATTTTTTCTCTTGGAAAACACCACTAACAACTCTTTGCAAACAAAAAATAAAAATAGCAATGAAACTCATAAAATATGACGCATATTCAGTGTGTCAAATATTGACATGAAATGTGCCAATGACATGGATGCTAACACAAATGTCACATTAAATATTTCATTCTAATTTCATATTTTAATTCACATAAAAAATTGCATTCTAAGTTCACATGTCGATCTAATTCTAGATTCACATTCCAATCTCATTCAAAATTACCATCATAATCTACATCACATTTTAATCTCATTCATCATATTTTTACTTTTAATTATAAAATTTTATTCTCATATGTCTCTCTCTCTCTCTCTCTCTCTCTCTCTCTCCTCTTTGTCATTCATCTACAAATCTCTCTAAGCTAGAATCTTTTACAATAATCTTTCTCTTTCTCATTGCAAAATTCTTTTCACTCTTTTTTATATCTCATTTCATAATTTCTTGCCCATGTTTTTATAAAATCCTTCACTCTAATACGATTTTTTTTTTAACCTTAAGCTATCTTTGTCTATTCTCACTTTCATTTTTTGTAACTTTATTCAATTCACAATCATGGTTTCATTTATAAGCACTAATCTCAATCATGGTTTCATTCATAATCACTAATCTCATTCAGCAACATTTTATCAACATTTACAAATCTCATCATAGATCTTGTCCAATTCACAATCATGTTTTCATTCATAATCAATAATCTCATTCACCAACATTTTATTAACATTTACAAATCTCATCATGATTTTAATAACACACACACACAAATTCACATTTTAATCACAGATTCATATCTTCTTAAACTAAAATCTTTCAATAAATTATAGATCTCTCTCATTCTTACATCCATCATGATGAATGAAAGAATTCTCTCTCTCTCTCTCTCTCTCTCTCTCTCTCTCTCTCTCTCTCTCTCTCTCTCTCTCTCTCTCTCTCTCTCTCTCTCTCTCTCCCCCTCTCTCTCTCCCCCCCCCCTACATCCATTATTCATGATATCACTCATAAATCTCACAAAATCCCAAGATTTACAAACAGCAAGTACTTAAAAGGTCGATTAAAAAATAGACTCTTATCTTTGAGAATCAAAAATTAGATCTGAACTCTACAAAACAGACATAAAAGAAACAAATTTATTTAAACAAACACAGATGTACAATGTACAGATTGAAGGGCATAAAAATTACTCTATGAGTGTCAGAATAAGTGTTGGTATATTGTTACTCACAAATCCATAGATTTCGATGTCCTTTTTGTTATCTTCAGTACCTTGTTAGCTACAAATTTTGCCCCTCGGATGCTGCTAAGAGTGCTTGAATGGTGAACGAATAAAGAGAAAAAAAAACTTGCAAAATAGAACAATCTTTTAATATACTGTATGCATTGATCTACTCAATTAAAATGCAACCAAAAGAGAGTAGCAATGTGTGTGTGTGTGTGTGTGTGTGTGAGAGAGAGAGAGAGAGAGATAGAGAGAGAGAGAGAGAGAGAGAGAGAGAGAGAGAGAGAGAGAGAGAGAGAGAGAGAGAGAGAGAGAGAGAGAGAGAGAGAGAGAGAGAGAGAGAGATTAGAAATATGCATAATCTAGCACCAATCATCTTAGATCCATTGCTTGAGAGCTCCATTTTCTTGTCGTTGCTTCCCAATTTTGTCACCTGCAAAAGCATGACAATGCAATGGCGTTAGTTTAAAGCTAAGACTAGATTAATGAAAAACAAAAAAGGAAAAAGTGTGATCATGAAATCACTACTCATTACCATTTGATTGCAACAAAAGGAGGACGAAGAGGAGAAAGAAGAGGAGGAAGGAAAGGAGCAAGATCAAGAAGATGAACAAGAGTACCGAGGGCAAGAGTGTGGATAGCACTAAGAGGAAAGCGACCAAGAAGGGGGAGCAAAATGAAACAAGAAAGGAGACAAAAGGAATAGAGTGGGTGTGAAAGATTGTCAACTAGTTTTGTTGGTTATTGGCATTTTGGAGGCCAAAGTGAAATTTCAACTTATAGAGACATTTCTTAATCTTGATAAGGCTTAAAAATAGTGTTCTTACTACTTCTAACAAGTATTCAAGTGGATAAGGTTGGATTTAGAGCTACTACTATTGGTTAGTTGAGATACATTGAAACTAGTAACTTATTTCTAGGCTTTTAGTGAAGTACCAAGAAGTTGCTATTTTAGGGCAAGTGGCCAAGTGACATGATGGCTATTATAAATAGCTATAAAAATGTGGAAAAATCATCTTGATGTTCTCATTTTGTATGGAGAACTTTTCTCTTTTGATTCGATGTCCATCTCATGTGTTTATCTCATGATATCTTGAGTTTCTATGCGTAGAATGTTGATTTTATGGTTTATCTAGCTTTCACACTTGTGAAGTACAATATTGTACTTTATTGCTACTATACGTACAGGGATAGTACTAAGTCATATCTAAGTGTTTATGATCAAATGTTTGTGCATTTCTAAGGTCTAGCATGCATAAAGTAGTCATTTCTATGTTCTAGCTATTTCTAGACATCAGAGGAGTTCTAAATCCAAAAAAGACCTTTCTAGACATTAGAGAAATTCTAAATCCTTTTTGAAATTATTGAGGAATCCAGGACTTTAAAGGAGGAACCAGCCCGATTGAGTCCAACATAGATAGGTAGGAAAAAAATTATTCGAATTAATTTGGTGACAGATGATGATCCAAAGTAGATATTCATTGGGGCATAACATGATCTTGATTTTATTACGACAGCCATGGAGTTGTTGAAAAACTATAAGGTTGTCTTTGCCTGGTCTTATGATGAATTATGAGGCATAGCAAAAGAGGTCTACCAGAATACAATTGATGCTAGACCGGTTCGGCAAAAGAGACATCAGATGAATCCAAAGCACATGGTTCGGATTAGAGCTGCAATTGAAAAATTAGTGAGTGTGGGGCTTATTAAAATTCACCAACAGCCTTTTCAAATAATGATGACGAAGGCAATTTATGATTACTTAGACAAATTTATGAAAATCGTCTTGGACGATTTTTGTCTATATGGGGATGATGACGATCATTTGGATTATTTGGAAAAATGTTTCCAAAGTTGTTATGAATTGAAAATCAATCTTAATCTAGAAAAGTGTACTTTCTGTGTGTAGAGAGGAGTTTTATTAGGATAAATCATTTCCAAAGACGGATTGTTCATTGATCCGGCTAAGATTGAAGTCATTAAGAACATGCGTTTTTAAAAGAGCCCAAAAGAGATGCAAATAATCTTAGGAATGACGGGTTATGATCGATGGTAAATGCAGATATGACTCATATTTTGTATGAGGTCCTCAAGAAGCGAGCCGTCTATAGGGTAACTATTAACCGGTATAAGGTGTTCCAGGATTTGATTGATGTCGTTGATAAATGCACCAATATTGTGACCTCCAGACTGGAGTAAACCCTTTCATGTTCATATAAATGCATCCTAGGTAGCTATAGGTTGTGTTTTGGACAACAAGAAGAGGAGAAGAGTTACGATCATCTTGTGTATTATGCAAGCGAATTGCTGACACCTACAAAGAAAAAATATGCTACGATAGACAGGGAAGCGTTAAGCGTAATTTTTGCTCGTTGCAAATTTCATCATTTTCTATTGGACAATAATAGATATTCTTTACCAAGAATAATAGGGTTTCAGTTTTAAGTTTGAGATTTATGATTTCAGACTTGATTTATGGGGCAGAGGGTTAAAGTACAAGCCAAAAAAATTATTCTTTTGGGTTATGTGATGTATGTTGATGAATCAATTGATAACATTGGAACAAGATCTTACCTAGTTTTCAGTGACTAACTGCAATGCCAATTAGAATGGGTCTAAATCCAACCTTGTCTACAAATCTTCTTCTCAAAAATAGCAAACACTATATAGTTCGTTATTGACATAAAAATTTCTATCTCTAAGTTGAAATTCCAAGTTAGCCTCAAAGGTAAGTCCAAATTTAGCGGAGTCTGGTGCATTGAAAAGCGTTCGACAAGGGCTTTCCAATAATATGTTACATGACATACTTTTGAGCTACGATTAAAAAGTTATGGCAAGTCAAAAGTTTTAGTGTTATAATATTTTAATAATATAAACAACATCTTGGACGAATTCTTAAACGGTCTTTTTGAACCTCAAAACTCCTCTAATGACCCACCATCCATAATTGGTCATCAGGATATTGTGGTAGCCATAGATTATGCGACTAAATGGGCAGAGACGAAGGCTTTGAGGGATAACACATCAATGTCCACAACCAAATTTAATAATATCTTAACAAGGTTTGGATGTCCCTAAGAAATTGTTTCGGACTGCGGACCGCATTTCATTAATGATACACTTGTAGAAATGATGGACCTTATATGGATTGTGCATAAAACATCTACCTCGTATTATCCGCGTGGCAATGGCCAAGCTGAAGCCACCAATAAAATTTTGAAATGCATCTTAGCGAAGCAGGTGTTAGAGAAAGGAAGTTCATGGCATGATCTTTTACAATTGGTGTTATAAGACATCCCACGACTTATAAGACATCCACAGGGTCTACACCTTTCCAATTGGTTTATGGTGTGGATGCGCCTTACAAATTTGTGTTGCCAAATCTGCATGTGCAAATTGCTCATAATTTATCATTGGATGAGATGTTGTGAGAACAATTACATGTTTTATAGAAATTAGAAGAACACTGTGGGTATGCTTACTGGCAAAACTGGATAGCTAAACAACAGCAAGCATGGTGGTTTGATCGGCATATACATGAACAAGATCTACAAAAGGGAGACCTGGTGCTGTATTACCAGGGTAGTATTATGAATACCTTGAGATCCAAGGATTAACACTGGGAAGGGCCGTATCAAATTTTGGATATATTCAACAATAATGTGCTGATTTCGTGGCGTTGCTCGCCAGGTATATGTTTTGTAGTTAATAATAGTCATGTGAAAAGTGTGAAAATTGTCAACATTTCCTAGCTAGTTTGAGGCCTAAATTGGCTAAAATTGTAAATAGTTTTGGTTCTGGAGTTTCACACGTGTGAACCAGGCCACAATGTTTTTATTTACTGTATTTTTTCAGTATGATGAAGTGTCAAACTTCATACCCTTCAAAATGAGACCATTTTGATGTATTTTGGTCATATAAGCCATTTTTAGCTATTTTTCCTATATAGGGAATATCTAGGGTCAAGTACCTTCTAGAGAGAGGAGAGAGAGTCATCTTCCTCATCCATAAATAGTAGGGAAGTCGTGGAGAACAGGTTGGAGAAACCTTTTGTATGCTTCATTGAGATCAATAGATCATTGTCATTGTTTCTTCCTCCATTGAGAGCATTGTTGTGTGTATTGTCTTCAAGCTATTGTGTATGATCTTAGGTGCTTTCCAAAAGTGATAGGCTGATGTATTATGGACTGTATAATGCTATTTTGGGCCGCACTTGATGTTTATGGAAGTTTCCATTTGTGATAAATGCTTTTTGATCAAGTTCTTTGCATTCTAGGTAGCATAGAATGTGTTGCCAATTCCTAGCTTATGTAGTTTGGAGTGCAAGCATTCAAGCCAATGATCTTGGAGTTTAGATCCACTTAGGATCTGTATTTTTCACATGGTATCAGAGCTGGTTGGCTTCTATTTACAGTAAGTATTCCATTTTTAGTGATATTTGGATGTTTGATCAAGTTCTAGCATGATTTTGCATTGCTTTGTTGATCAAATCTTACTAACCTTTGTTTTGTGAGTTGAACTTGTGGATCAAAAGCATATTTCAGGTCTATTGAAGATCAGAGGCTGAAAAGAAACTATTTTGGATCAGATCATAACACCTAATCATTTGTGATTGTGAGGCTTGTGCATATTCAATACTAACAATGTTCTTTTCAATCCTATTGTTGACAATCTCCATTCTTGGATGAACACTCTCCTTAAGTGGATGAAACTTCTCCTTAAGTGGATGACAAATGCTCTTTTGAGTGAGTTGTAATTCTCCTAAAGGCTGAGCAAAGCTCCCATTTGGATGAAAGATCCCCTTTTTTGGGTGAACATATTGTAAGCTCCATTGTGAAGAGCATATTGTAAAGATTGTCATCAATTTTGGCATAAATTTTGGTGTACTTTGTTGAGCATGTAAGTAACTCTCCTTATGTAATTTGATTGGAGCATTTGCTGGAAGGTGTTAACCATTATGCAAGTGTGTTTTCAGGTTCTTAACAGGTTGAGGAACATTCTCATGTGAAGTGATCTTAGATCTACATCTAAACACCAAGATTTGACAAGATAGTGAAGCTAGTCTTGTGATTCACTAAGTGTGCTCATTCATTCACCTCTAAATCTTGTATTTATCACTTGCTGGAGTTTATAAACTTTTAGAAGTGTGGTTTACATGTGGTTTTACAGGTTGAATCAATATCTTAGTGTGTTGATCATATGTTGATCAAGTTTGTTCATTACTAGGTAATCTTGGCATCCTAGTTTTGGGTATTTTCTAAGAATGCAAGTAACTCTTCACACCATAACTTGATTTGGTCACTTGCTGGAAAGTTTGAGAGCTTAAGCAAGAGTGTGTTCAGGTTGGTTTGATTTTGTAATCCATTCTTAGTGTGTGCAAAGTGTTGCATGTGTTTCAATCTTCCTTTCTATGCTTGGAAACCATCTAGGTTCAAGATAGAAGTGTTTTAGGGTCCTAAATCTTCATAGATCTCTTTATCTATCATTTGTTGAGAGAAAAGTGAGTGCTAAGTGCTTTAGGACATAATCTAAAAGTTGAAGAAACATTAGAATCATGGCTTCCAATGGTGGGATCATGCTAGAGTCTAGTGAAAGGTTGAGTTCATCAAACTACTCTACTTGGAAAGTGAGGATGGAGTCCTTACTTGAGTTGAATGAACTCATGGACATAGTTGCAGAAATTGAAGAGAGACCTCTCACACTTCAAGAGCAACAAAGGTTTGATAAGAAGGCCAAAAGGGCTCTTCATATCATTAAAATGAATGTTACAAATGAACTTCTCAAGGAAGTTGGAAAGTGTCAAAGTGCAAGTGAGGCATGGAATGCCTTAAAGAAGCTCTTTGAATCAAAGTCCACATCTAGGGTATTGACCCTAAGGAGACAAATATTTTCTAGTAGGCAAAGAGAGGGTGAAAGTGCTCATGCATTTATCTTGAGAGTTAAGTCCCTAAGTGATGATTTAGCATGCATTGATGAGAATATAAAAGATGGTGAAATAGTCCAAGTTATGTTGAATGGTTTGCTAAATGAACATGCTAACCTTGTGCAAAGTTTTGCCATTCAAAGAGTCTTGCCAAGTGTGGTTGACTTGCAAGAAATCTTATTGGCTGAAGAACATAGGTTGCAATCAAAGCTTGATGGTGCATCCTTGCAAGGTGGAGGTGAAGAGGCTTTCTTCACAAAAGGCAAATTCAAGGGCAAAGGTAAAGGCAAAGGGAAATGGTCCAAAGGTGGTAACTTTGATCATGATGATCACTCTTCCTCTTCCTCTTCTACTAAGAACAATAAGTCAAAGTTCAAGTGCTTTTATTGTGGGATAAAAGGTCATTTTGCAAATGAATGTTATAAGAAGAAAAGAGAGCAAGGAGAGAGGCAAGGAAATCTTACAATAGATGAGGAAGAACATAACACATGTGAATCACTTGTTATGACTTCAAGTTTGTTAGCCAACATAGATGATAATGATCCTTGGTGGATTGATAGTGGAGCCTCATCTCACATGACAAGACATAAGGAATACTTTACATCCTTATTGTCTTATGAGGGAGAAGGTAACATCATCTACACTGCAAATGATGGTCAATGTGACATCAAAGGCATAGGCACTATTCCTATTTCCCTTTCAACAAATAGGAAAGCAGATCTTGAAAATGTTTTGTACATTCCTTCAATCACTAAGAATTTGCTTAGTGTAAGTCAAATGATTGACAAAGGACTTGATGTGGAGTTCATTGGAGATGCATGTTTGATAAGTAAATGTGGATCCTTGATTGCTCAAGGTAGGAGGCATGGTAAACTTTTCAAGCTTGATGCATGTGTGATCTCTAATCATGAAGGATGTATGGCTAGGGAGCAATTGACAAACCAAGAAGTTTGGCACAAGAGGTTGGGCCATCCCAACTTCAAATCTTTGGAGGTAATGGCAAAGAAAGAGCTTGTTCTTGGTCTCCCTAAAAGTCTTGTTGCAAACAATAGTGTTTGTGAACATTGTGCCTTGTCCAAATCTCATAGACTTGCTTATTCTAGGTCTACTTCTAGATCTAAAGAAGCTTTTCAACTTGTGCATTCTGATATTCATTCTTCTAGTACAACTAGCAATGGTGGGGCAAAGATGTATGCAACTTTCATTGATGACTTTAGTAGGTATACTTGGATCTATCTTCTTAAAAGTAAGGATGAAGTGTTTGCTGCATTTGTCAAGTTCAAGAATGAAATGGAAAACCAATTCAATACAAAGATCAAATGCTTAAGATCTGATAATGGAGGGGAATACACCTCAAATAGGTTCAAAGACTTTTGTATAGCACATGGGATTAAGAGGGAGATGTCTAGTCCTAGGACTCCACAACAGAATGGAGTGGCCGAGAGGAAGAATAGAACCCTTTGTGAATGTGCCAAGGCAATGAGACTACATGCTAATCTTGCTAAGTTTTTTTGGGGGGAAGCTTTAGCATGTGCTAACTATCTATGTAATAGATGGACAAGTGCTTCCTTGGATGGTAAAACTCCTCATGAGGTTCTTTATGGTAGAAGGCCGAGTGTCAAGCATTGTAGGATCTTTGGATGTACATGTTTTGTCAATATCACACTTGATGATAGAACTAAAGAAGATCCTTCATCAAAGAAGGGTGTGTTTGTTGGCTATAGTGAAGTAAGCAAGGCTTACAAAGTGTACATTCCTTCTACAAAGAAAGTTGTCATAAGTAGGGATGTCATCTTTCATGAAGAGAATGTTTCCAATGTTGTTGATGTTGATGTTGATGTGCCTACTAATCATCATGATGTGCAAGATGTCTTGGATGAAGATGGAGATGCCACTCCAAAGCAAACTTCAAGGAAGACTCAAAGGCAAAGGGCTAAGCCATCAAGGCTAACCTATGATGAAAAAGGAAAGCAAGTGGTGGACAACTCTAACTTTGCTTTTCTTACCTCTTTTGATGAACCAACTTGTGTAGGTGAAGCAATTCAAAAGAAGGAATGGATCCAAGCCATGGATCATGAGCATCAAGCACTCATCAAAAGCAACACATGGAGGTTGGTAAAGCTTCCAAAGGACAAGAAGGCAATTGGTTGTAAGTGGATCTTCAAGATCAAGACAAATCAAGATGGATCAATCAACAAGTACAAGGCAAGGTTGGTGGCAAAGGGGTATGCTCAAGAATATGGTATTGACTATGATGAGACCTTTGCACCCGTGGCAAAGATGGTAACTATTCGAATCCTAATCTCTCTTGCAACTCTTTATGATTGGGATATGTGGCAAATGGATGTTACTAATGCCTTCTTGAATGGTGATCTTGAAGAAGATATTTACATGGAGCAACCCGAGGGCTATGTTTCACATGATGAGCCTAATCATGTGTGCTATCTCCAAAAGAGTTTGTATGGGCTAAAGCAAGCACCAAGGAGTTGGTATGCTAAGCTCAATTCCTTCTTACTTTCTCAAAACTTTGTTATGAGTGAGTATGATCATTCTCTCTACTTTAGATTGAATGAAAATGATATCACTTTACTTTTGATCTATGTTGATGACATTATCTTAAGTGGTGGTAACAATCTAGATATAGATGAAATCAAGATGGCACTCAAAAGAGAGTTTGAAATTCAAGATCTTGGTAAACTTCATTATATCTTAGGAATAGAGATTATTAGAACTTCTAAATCTACATTCATATGTCAAGAAAAGTATGTTAACTCTATTCTAAAAAGGTTTCATATGGAAGATTGTAAAGTTGTTTCTACTCCTATGGAATCAAATGTAAAGCTAACTACAAGAAGTAATGAAAGATCCTTCAAGGACATTACTCTCTATAGAAAGCTAATAGGATCTCTTATATGGTTAACCATCACAAGACCTGATCTAAGCTTTGTGGTTGGTAAACTAAGTCAATTTATGCAAGATCCTAGTGAGGCTCATTGGAAGCTAGGAAAGAGAGTACTTAGATACATCTCGGGATCTAGAGATTTTGGCATCTTGTATGGAGGTACTACACCTAACCTTTGTGGATTTTCAGATTCAGATTTTGCAGGTGATCAAATGGATAGGAAGTCAACAAGTGCCTTTGCAATCTATCTTGGAGATGGAGTGGTCTCATGGCTATCAAAGAAGCAACCAACTATCTCTCTATCTTCCACCGAAGCCGAGTACAAGGCATTAACAACATGCACCAAGGAGATTCTTTGGATCAAGAGGATGTTATTGGATCTTCACTTGCTGGAACCAGAGAAGACTCCAATCATACTTTGTGATAACCTTTCAGCCCAAAGCTTGGCAAGCAATCCTGTTTTTCATGCAAGGAGCAAGCACATTGAGATTGCTCACCATTTTGTGAGAGATCAAGTCATTGCCAAAGAGGTGGAGCTTCAACATGTCTCTTCAAAGGAGTGTGTGGCTGATATCTTCACCAAACCATTGGAAAAGGACCTATATTTAATGCATAGATCTAATCTTGGAATGTGCTCAAAGACTATGTTGAAACTAGCATCCAATGTTGAAGAGGGAGTGTGAAAATTGTCAACATTTCCTAGCTAGTTTGAGGCCTAAATTGGCTAAAATTGTAAATAGTTTTGGTTCTGGAGTTTCACACGTGTGAACCAGGCCAGAATGTTTTTATTTACTGTATTTTTTCAGTATGATGAAGTGTCAAACTTCATACCCTTCAAAATGAGACCATTTTGATGTATTTTGGTCATATAAGCCATTTTTAGCTATTTTTCCTATATAGGGAATATCTAGGGTCAAGTACCTTCTAGAGAGAGGAGAGAGAGTCATCTTCCTCATCCATAAATAGTAGGGAAGTCGTGGAGAACAGGTTGGAGAAACCTTTTGTATGCTTCATTGAGATCAATAGATCATTGTCATTGTTTCTTCCTCCATTGAGAGCATTGTTGTGTGTATTGTCTTCAAGCTATTGTGTATGATCTTAGGTGCTTTCCAAAAGTGATAGGCTGATGTATTATGGACTGTATAATGCTATTTTGGGCCGCACTTGATGTTTATGGAAGTTTCCATTTGTGATAAATGCTTTTTGATCAAGTTCTTTGCATTCTAGGTAGCATAGAATGTGTTGCCAATTCCTAGCTTATGTAGTTTGGAGTGCAAGCATTCAAGCCAATGATCTTGGAGTTTAGATCCACTTAGGATCTGTATTTTTCACAAAAAGGTACCACCTCCATGAAGGGAAAAAGAATATTAAAAGAGAAGCCATTTATTATTTATTCAATGTTATGAGATGGAGAGCATAATTTCTTGCGTTTCAATGATTCTTCTATTTGGATTCCTTCAAATGGATAGTTCTTAATACGCTAAATTGATTCTGATTTCTAAATGAGCGACTGGGCTAAATATACATCTAATTGACATCAAAGGCTTATTGAACAAATTGGCTTGTGATTCCGTGAGGAAACGAAAGAGAAAATATATTTAAAAGAATTTGAAAACATGCAAGCTCTTGTTGCTGCAGGAAGATACTCGAAGGAACAGATTCATTACTTCATCGACAGTCGACTCTCACACCCTGTACACAAAAAAGAGCTTGTATAAGCAAAACAATGAAGGCTCAATAGAATCAAAGTTGAATAAAAAACCGTCACAAGGTTGAGAGCAATCAAATTTGCCAACTAAGAAGAAGCTCTTCTGCAAATACTACAAATGAACCAACCATGAGATCCAAGATTGCCGCGTATTTCTAGCCAAGATCAAGAACAAAAGGATATTGAATTAGATGGCAAATGCAACTACAGAATCAACTCAACTCAATCAAGAAGAGCATCATGATGCATTCATGACAAATCATCAGAAAGCATTAGACGAAAGCTTTTGGTTTTTTGATTCTAGAGCCACTTAGCACACGACCAGCCTTATCGACTGTTTCAAATACTACATCTTCTTTGACGAATGTGAATTCGATGATTGTTCTTGACTTTGAGTTTGTTTCTGATTCGATGTAGACTGCTTGGAGATTTTATGCTTCTATCATTTTGAGCCCTTGTTGACATATAGAGCATGAGACGAAGAGGTAGACGGAATGTCTTGACTTCTTCGATTATCTTCTTGTAGCAACATAGTGATAACTCTGGTAAGAGTTAAATTTGAGTGTGTCGTGATGATCATCACCCAGTTCTCATATGTAGAGAGTAGGCTTGAAAGTAATGTCATAATTAACTAACTTTGCAATCATTACTACTATAGTAATTACGCAACCAAACAATTAAGCATCGAATTATCAGACAAATAATCTGTCGCAAGAAATTACATAAATGCATACATTTTCAGACAAAACTGAACACAATAAGAAGATAGTATTGATTTAGTATGAAAATGAAACAGTTGTAAATGAGTAAAACAAGTTGCGGATCAAAGCTGCATACTCTAAGCTATCTCTGAGCAACTAAAGAAAAGTCTGAATTAAGTGCAATGCTAATAAGCAGTGAGTGCAATAGCAATCTCTTAATCAACTCTAAAGAACTGATTTAGAATGCTCAAGAGTGTTCAAGTTTAAAAGCTTGAGAGAGAAACACTAACTATTCAATACTTGATGATTGATCTTTATGCTTCAATATATAAGATGTAGGAATATGAACAACTATTTATACTAAGCAATTAGGTCATCAAATGCATCCCCCAGTTGGCTGTGATGTGCTGGCATCCATCTAGTTAGGACTTCTCATAAACTACTTGCTCGATGAATTAATGCAAGTCGGTGGCTTTGGTTGTAAACAGTCTGTCTGCAGATTTAAATGTAAAGTGTAACTTTGGAGAAATGAACGTAAACTGTGATGCAAAAAATGTAAAGGTCTTGGCCAACGTCATTTCCTTAACATTTGAGTCATCTGGCATTTTGCGAAATACCCAAACTCTGAAAAAATCCCAAAAATGCTGACACTGTGAGCCATATCCGAGTAGTTATATCTGTGTAAAAACACGAATAAATCTGCAGGCCTGGATAAAAGTTGGACGCAGATTAAAATGTCGATTAGTCGATTAGTAGGAGAATATTCTAACACTATCCGCAGGAGCAAATTTATATCTTATTTTTGTTGAAAGACCTTGGTTACGGGCTACAAAAGGTGTACATGATTGGGCGACAAGAATTATTACTATTCCTGTGGAAGGAAGGAAGATTCAGCTGCAAACGCATCAGGGAGGATTGCTTCTGCGGTGCTGCCAGTTGGCGTTGAAACTGTTGAGGAACTGCTCTTCCAGCCAATGTCTGAAATATTAGAGGAAGATTTGAACTTGACAAGTTTTTTCTTTGATTATATACCAGTTGGGGAAGTGCATTTATCTATGGTGGTTAACCTATTTGCTGCTGAAGTAGTGGATTCTCATTCATGCGAAGCGGACCAGGTGAAAGATGAAGATACAACGGAGGACATACGAGCACAGTGGCCAAATAATTTTCTGAAATCATTGAGAAATCCAGGACTTTAAAGGAGGAACCAGCCCGATTGAGTCCAACATAGATAGGTAGGAAAAAAATTATTCGAATTAATTTGGTGACAGATGATGATCCAAAGTAGATATTCATTGGGGCATAGCATGATCTTGATTTTATTACGACAGCCATGGAGTTGTTGAAAAACTATAAGGTTGTCTTTGCCTGGTCTTATGATGAATTATGAGGCATAGCAAAAGAGGTCTACCAGAATACAATTGATGCTAGACCGGTTCGGCAAAAGAGACATCAGATGAATCCAAAGCACATGGTTCGGATTAGAGCTGCAATTGAAAAATTAGTGAGTGTGGGGCTTATTAAAATTCACCAACAGCCTTTTCAAATAGTGATGACGAAGGCATTTTATGATTACTTAGACAGATTTATGAAAATTGTCTTGAACGATTTTTGTCTATATGGGGATGATGATGATCATTTGGATTATTTGGAAAAGTGTTTCCAAAGATGTTATGAACTTAAAATCAGTCTTAATCTAGAAAAGTGTACTTTTTGTGTGTAGAGAGGAGTTTTATTAGGACAATTCATTTCCAAAGACGGATTGTTCATTGATCCGGCTAAGATTGAAGTCATTAAGAACATGCATTTTTAAAAGAGCCCAAAAGAAGTGCAAATAATCTTAGGAATGACGGGCTATCATCGATGGTATATTTATGCATATGCAGATAGGACTCATATTTTGTATGAGGTCCTCAAGAAGCGAGCCGTCTATAGGGTAACTATTAACCGGTATAAGGTGTTCCAGGATTTGATTGATGTCGTTGAAAAATGCACCAATATTGTGACCTCCAGACTGGAGTAAACCCTTTCATGTTCATACAAATGCATCCTAGGTAGCTGTAGGTTGTGTTTTGGGCAACCAGAAGAGGAGAAGAGTTATGATCATCTTGTGTATTATGCAAGCAAATTGCTGACACCTACAAAGAAAAAGTATTCTACAATAGACAGGGAAGCGTTAAGCGTAATTTTTGCTCTTTGCAAATTTCATCATTTTCTATTGGACAATAAAAGATTTTCTTTACCAAAAATAATAGGGTTTCATTTTCAAGTTTGAGATTTATGATTTCGGACTTGAATTATGTGGCAAAGGGTTAAAGTACAAGCCAAAAAAATTATGTATTTGGGTTATGTGGTGTATGTTGATGAATCAATTGATAACATTGGAACAAGATCTTACCTAGTTTTGAGTGACTAACTGCAATGCCAATTAGAATGGGTCTAAATCCAACCTTGTCTACAAATCTTCTTCCCAAAAATAGCAAACACTATATAGTTCGTTATTGACATAAAAGATTTTATCTCTAAGTTGAAATTCCAGGTTGGCCTCAAAATTTCCATAATAACTCAACTAAACTAGGTGTATATGTACCATCAACTGCTGCTATATCCGATTCATAAGCATGTGATTGTTCGTATGATTGCATGGTGGTGGATGATTTTGTTTCAAGAATTTGAGTTTGATATTTGAATTCAACCAGGCAGAGTTCACAAGCTAGCATAGCAGTTGTCCCAAATTGAGACAAGTAATGTAGAGGAAGGTGGTGATGAAATGTTGCGCGCACAATTATTTATTGTAAACTGGTATTGGATTCTTGATAAGCAGATTTGTTTAGGTTTTTGGACAAAGGGGACGTTTCCTAATCACTTCAAAATGTCCTAACGATGTCAGCTGATATGGAGAGTGCGCACTTTTCAAGTTATTGAAGGCCAAATATATAAGCAAGGCCAAGATCATGTTCTGATATGATGTGTTCAATCCAAAGACGTCACATCGATAATTGATGATGCACATTATGGATATGTGAGAGGACACTTCACATCTGAAATTATAGTTTGAAAATTTTCCAAACTATAATGGTGGCCTATTGTTTGGACAGATATTGCTGATTACTATAAGAAATGTGATACTTGCCAAAGACATCGGAGACCAGTGTCGGCAATGGACTATCCATTGGTACATCTGCAACCGATTGAACCATTCCAATTATTAACCATCCAAAATTGGTCATCGGTATATTGTGATAGCCATAGATTTGGCGACTAAATGGGCGGGGGCGAAGGCTTTGAGAGATAACACATCAATGTCCACAGCCAAATTTAATAATATCTTAACAAAGTTTGGATGTCCCTAAGAAATTGTTTCGGACTGCAGACCACATTCCATTAATGATACATTTGTAGAAATGATGCACCTATTTAGGACTGTGCATAAAACACCTACCTCGTATTATCCGCGTGGCAATGCCAAGCTGAAGCCACCAATAAAATTGTGAAATGAATCTTAGTAAAGCAGGTGTTAGAGAAAGGAAGTTCATGGCATGATCTTTAACAACCGGCGTTATAAGACATCCACATGGTTTACACCTTTCCAATTGGTTTATGTTGTGGATGCGCCTTACAAATTTGTGTTGCCAAATCTGCATGTGCAAACTGCTCATAATTTATCGTTGGATGAGATGTTGTGAGAACAATTACATGTTTTAAAGAAATTAGAAGAACATTGTGGGTATGCTTACTGGCAAAACTGGATAGCTAAACAACAGCAAGCATGGTGGTTTGATCGGCATATACATGAACAAGATCTACAAAAGGGAGACTTGGTGTTGTATTATCCGGGTAGTATTATAAATACCTTGAGATCCAAGGATTAACACTGGGAAGGGCCGTATCAAATTCTGGATATATTCAACAATAATGTGCTGATTTCGTGGCATTGCTCGCCAGGTATATGTTTTGTGGTTAATAATAGTCATGTGAAAAGGTATCACCCCCATGAAGGGAAAAAGAATATTAAAAGAGAAGCCATTTATTATGTTATGAGATGGAGAGCATAATTTCTTGCGTTTCAATGATTCTTCTATTTGGATTCCTTCAAATGGATAGTTCTTAATACGCTAAATTGATTCTGATTTCTAAATGAGCGAATGGGCTAAATATACATCTAATTGACATCAAAGGCTTATTGAACAAATTGGCTTGTGATTCCGTGAGGAAACGAAAGAGAAAATATATTTAAAAGAATTTGAAAACATACAAGCTCTTGTTGCTGCAGGAAGATAATCGAAGGAACAGATTCATTACTTCATCGACAGTCGACTCTCACACCCTATACACAAACAAGAGCTTGTATAAGCAAAATAATGAAGGCTCAAAACAATCAAAGTTGAATAAAAAACCATCACAAGGTTGAGAGCAGTCGAATTTGCCAACTAGGAAGAAGCTCTTCTGCAAATACTACAAACGAACCAACCATGAGATCCAAGATTGCCGCATATTCCTAAACAAGAGCAAGAACAAAAGGCTATTGAATTAGATGGCAAATGCAACTACAAAAGCAGGTTTTTCGATTTTAGAGCCACTTAGCACATGACCAGCCTTATCGACTGTTTCGAATACTATATTTCTTACAAGCTTCCTGTGCGTGACTTGACAAACTATCCTGCTAACATTGTTGGACCGCCTCCCTACGTGGTGTGCATAGGATCATATTCTTGTTTAGCTTTACCCCTTCGAGGAGATGACTGCTCCAGTCTTGTATAGCTGTGTATTTTTTTACTATACATTTTGTAAAAATATATTAGTCTCTAAGTCTCTGGCAAAGAAAAAATATCATTTTTGTACACATTTTTTAATTTTTTCGTATGGATTTTATTAATCTTCACAAAAAGCTAAAACACAACAATATGCCATGGCAAGGCCTTTGTGATACAATGCCACGTCCTTGTTTCTTGTATAAATTGCAACGTATAAATAGCAATGACTTTTGTGTCATTTTGTAATGACTCAATGATTATTCAACATTAAGCCTACACATCTTAAGACAAAGCTTCTTTGATTTTCAAATCACCGTTTTAAATCATTGCAAATTGCAATCTCCTTTAATCTTTCGTTTTCTTCGAGTTCAATGCTTTTTTGACTTTGAGCATAGTGATATTTCACCTCCGCTTGTTAACAAGTGGATTGGCAATATTCAATCTGTACTTTGCAAACATAAATTTTAACCTAAGGAACATTAAATCAAAACAAACGTATCAAAGTACAACTTGCATGGATCAAAGTACAACTAGCATGTAAGACAACTTTCTGTTTGAAGAAAGTTGTTTCAATCTCTTGTAACAAATCAGCAATGGGATTGTTAGCAGACTATTATGGAGCATCTTCACTCTTATTCCTTCGGTCAACTTATCGAAGATTTACCTTCTGATGCAGTTCGAGCTCGTCTTCTTTCTTGTGTTGGTCCAGGTGCAGGGGCTTGGCTGGTTGAACGTCCAGTTCTTCCACTATTGTGAGTCAACAATGACTTGTTTATAACTGCCCTTCGAACTAGATTGGGTCTTCCACATCTAATGTTAATTGTTATCTCTAAGTGTTCATGTGGGCATGTGTTGGATTCCTTGGGTACTCATCTTATACGGTGTCTCTCAGGTGGAGAACGTATTGTTTCGATTCCATTCGTGATGTCGTTGCTGCTATTGCTCATGATAGTGGTTTTCATGTTGTTTGAGAACAAACACACATTTTACCAAGGCCTTCTTCGCAATCTACTCGACGACGAGTTGACCTTGTTATTTCCCGTGATGGAATTCGTACTCTAGGAGATGTTGTAATTGCTGATCCCTCTCGTAAGGACCTCCTTCGTCATTCTTCCACCACGCAAGGGGCCGCTGCATCTCATGCAGCTCAAGAAAAGAAAAGAGATTATAATGATCGTGCACCCGGTGAAGATTTCATCCCCTTTGTCTTCACAAGAAATTTAATGATTTTCTATGTTTATGTGCGGAGCTTATGGTGAAATGCCAAGGACAAAGCATTACCTTACCTTCTGTAATTGTTTATTTCTACCGTCAGTGTATTTCTATAGCATTACAACGTTCACAAGCGGTTTCAATTCTTCAACAGGCTCAGTTTGCAGGAGTGTCTGCTTCAAAGCTTCATGCATTACCTGTTACTGGTTCTATTTTAATTAGTGATTTACACCAGGTAGTTGGTTTAGAGTAATTAGCTTACTTTTTAGTTTCTTATTTACATCGGGCAGTTAGTTTTAAGTAATTAGCTTACCATTCTAAATTTTACTCATCTTTTTACTTAGCTTTTGGATAATTTAATTCATTTTTGTCGTTCTTCGGTATTATTTAAAATACTTTAATCTTCTTGTTTGATCATGGTTTTCCCATCATTTATAATAAAAGCAGGGATATTATTATTTGTTTGAGGTGGCATGTGATGACTGTATACTCCTAATGACTGAATTGCGACAGAAAGCATTTGGTGGCATGCGTTTTCTCCAATCCAAGGAAAGAGCTGTGTAATTTTTATTCTCCCCCTCACACGAAAATTAAAAGCTTAGCAGGCAATAAATTCTTTCTTGCTATCAACCCCAACAATGGAGTTTGCGCCACACTGCTGTACTCACTTGTTTTGGTCAATCCCTGCTATTGCTATTGCTGCATCTGCATGGCAGAACTGGCAAGGGCCAGCCGTAGCAAAAAGACTATCCCTCGCCATCTCTCTCTCTCGCACGCTCCCCATCTCTTCGCGACTGTCTACACCCTATATATAGCTTACTAACGTCACGCTGGGAGACTCTCTCTCCGCCCTGCGCTGAAATGGGTCCATAGGTTCGCGGCAAAACCAATTTTTAAATTCAAATGTTGCTAAAATCAAAATCCAATCCACTCGTCTGATTTTGAAACCATGTAAATTTCCTCCAATGTTTCATTGGCATATTAGGTAAAATATGATGTGCGCTTTACAATGAAGCATAAAGATGCTAAGTACCATTTAGTTTGTGGTGATACCTAGCATTCATTATATATTTTACTTTTGCTTAATAAACAATAAAAGCTCACTTTTAAGATTGTAGATACATGTCAAGATTGTCTACTACTACTAAATATTGAGATATTCAATAAATTGCTTGGAATTTTTTTTACGAATTACTATGGATAAAGACATTGAAACAAAATGCGCAATCTTTTAGATGGGCTTTAGATCAGCTGAAATTTAAACACATATACAAATTCAATAGATCAGATTTTTTCAACCCTATATTTAAAAACATATATGAATTCAATTGATCATATTTTTTCTCTTGGAAAACACCACTAACAACTCTTTGCAAACAAAAAATATAAATAGCAATGAAACTCATAAGAAATTGTCAAAATATGACGCATATTCAGTGTGTCAAATATTGACATGAAACGTGCCAATGACATAGATGCTAACACAAATGTCACATTAAATATTTCATTCTAATTTCACATTTTAATTCACATTAAAAAATTCATTCTAATTTCACATGTCGATCTAATTCTAGATTCACATTCCAACCTCATTCAAAATTACCATCATAATCTACATCACATTTTAATCTCATTCATCATATTTTTACTTTTAATTATAAAATTTTATTCTCATCTGTATCTCTCTCTCTCTCTCTCTCTCTCTCTCTCTCTCTCTCTCTCTCTCTCTCTCTCTCTCTCTCTCTCTCTCTCTCTCTCTCTCTCTCTCTCTCTCTCTCTCTCTCTCCTCCTTATCATTCAGCTACAAATCTCTCTAAGCTAGAATCTTATACAATAATCTTTCTCTTTCTCATTACAAAATTCTTTTCACTCTTTTTTACATATCATTTCATAATTTCTTGCCCATGTTTTTATAAAATCCTTCACTCTAATACGATTTTTTTTTAACCTTGAACTATCTTTGTGTATTCTCACTTTCATTTTTTGTAACTTTACTCAATTCAGAATCATGGTTTTATTCATATCGCTAATCTCAATCATGGTTCAATTCACAATCATGGTTTCATTCATAATCACTAATCTCATTCAACAACATTTTATCAACATTTACAAATCTCATTATAGATCTTGTTCAATTCACAATCATGTTTTCATTCATAATCAATAATCTCATTCACCAACATTTTATTAGCATTTACAAATCTCATCATAATTTTAATAACACACACACACAAATTCACATTTTAATCAAACATTCATATCTTCTTAAACTAAAATCTTTCAATAAATTATAGATCTTATAGATCTCTCTCATTCTTACATCCATAGTTCATGATGAATGAAAGGATTCTCTCTCTCTCTCTCTCTCTCTCTCTCTCTCTCTCTCTCTCTCTCTCTCTCTCTCTCTCTCTCTCTCTCTCTCTCTCTCTCTCTCTCTCTCTCTCTCTCTCTCCCCCCCCTACATCCATAATTCATGATATCACTCATAAATCTCACAAATTCCTAAGATTTACAAAAACCAAGTACTAAAAAGGTCGATCAAAAAATGGACTCTTATCTTGGAGAATGAAAAATTAGATCTGAACTCTACAAAACAAACATAAAAGAAACAAATTTATTTAAACAAACACAGATCTACAATGTACAGATTGAAGGGCATAAAAATCACTCTATGGGTGTCAGAATAAGTGTTAGTATATTGTTACTAACAAATCCATAGATTTCGATGTCCTTTTTGATATCTTCAGTACCTTGTTAGCTACAAATTTTGCCCCTCGGATGCTGCTAAGAGTGCTTGAATGGTGAACGAATAAAGAGAAAAAAAAACTTGCAAAATAGAACAATCTTTTAATATATTGTACACATTGATCTACTCAATTAAATTGCAACCAAAAGAGAGTAGCAATGTGTGTGTGTGTGTGTGTGTGTGTGAGAGAGAGAGAGAGAGAGAGAGAGAGAGATTAGAAATATGCATAATCTAGCACCAATCATCTTAGATCCATTGCTTGAGAGCTCCATTTTCTTGTCGTTGCTTCCCAATTTTGTCACCTACAAAAGCACGACAACGCAATGGCATTAGTTTAAAGCTAAGACGAGATTAATGAGAAACAAAAAAGGAAAAAGTGTGATCATGAGATCACTACTCATTACCATTTGATTGCAATCAAAGGAGGATGAAGAGGAGAAAGAAGAGGAGGAAGGAAAGGAGCAAGATCAAGAAGATGAACAAGAGTACAGAGGGCAAGAGTGTGGATAGCACTAAGAGGAAAGCGACCAAGAAGGGAGAGCAAAAGGAAAAAAGAAAGGAGACAAAAGGAATAGAGAGGGTGTGAAAGATTGTCAACTAGTTTTGTTGGTTTATTGGCATTTTTGGAGGCCAAAGTGAAATTTCAACTTATAGATACATTTCTTAATCTTGATAAGGCCTAAAAATAATGTTCTTACTACTTCTACCAAGTATTCAAGTGGATAAGGTTGGATTTAGAGCTACTACTATTGGTTAATTGAGATACATTGAAACTAGTAACTTATTTCTAGGCTTTTAGTGAAGTACCAAGAAGTTGCTATTTTAGGGCAAGTGGCCAAGTGACATGATGGCTATTATAAATAGCTATCATATTCATGTTCTCATTTGATTCTATGTCCATCTCATGTGTTTATCTCATGATATCTTGAGTTTCTATGTGTAGAATGTTGATTTTATGGTTTATCTAGCTTTCACATGTGTGAAGTACAATATTGTACTTTATTGCTACTATACGTACAGGGATAGTACTAAGTCATATCTAAATGTTTATGATCAAATCTTTGTGCATTTCTAAGTTCTAGCATGCATAAAGTAGTGATTTCTATGTTCTAGCTATTTATAGACATTAGAGGAGTTCTAAATCCAAAAAAGACCTTTCTAGACATTAGAGAAATTCTAAATCCTTTATGAAATTATTGAGGAATCCAGGACTTTAAAGGAGGAACCAGCCCGATTGAGTCCTACATAGATAGCTAAGAAAAAAATTATTCGGATTAATTTGGTGACAGATGATGATCCAAAGTAGATATTCATTGGGGCATAACATGATCTTGATTTTATTACGACAGCCATGGAGTTGTTGAAAAACTATAAGGTTGTCTTTGCTTGGTCTTATGATGAATTATGAGGCGTAGTAAAAGAGGTCTACCAGAATACAATTGATGCTAGACCGGTTCGGCAACAGAGACATCAGATGAATCCAAAGCACGTGGGTCGGATTAGAGCTGCAATTGAAAAATTAGTGAGTGTGGGGTTTATTAAAATTCACCAACAGCCTTTTCAAATAGTGATGACGAAGGCAATTTATGATTACTTAGACAAATTTATGAAAATTGTCTTGGACTTTGTCTATACGGGGATGATGATGATCATTTGGATTATTTGGAAAAATGTTTCCAAAGATGTTATGAATTGAAAATCAATCTTAATCTAGAAAAGTGTACTTTCTATGTGTAGAGAGAAGTTTTATTAGGAGAAATCATTTCCAAAGACAGATTGTTCATTGATGTTGAATTTCACACGTGTGGATTGTCCACAACATGTACTTGTGATCTCCTAAGGTGTGTAGATGCACCAAGATCAAGACTAGATTGAGATTCAAGATCAATCTTAGATCCTATGGCAAAAACACACTACTACATGCATTCAATCACTTCCAACTCTCACTCACACGTGTGGGAAGTATTCAAAAAATAATCCAAGTAAAAACAAGCTGCTCTCCTTGGGTAGAGAGAGAAAAAGCATCATGAGCTCTCGAGTAGAGAGAGACAGCTAGAAATCCAATAACTCACAAAATCCATGAAATCACCAAATCAATTTAATTCAACATGAGGAGTACAATGATACTAGTAGATCCACAAGCTACCACTATGCTTAACTATGATTGGACCATAATTTGTCACCTCTTGATCCTATTGGATCATTGAACCATACACCTCTTAATTCTATTGGACTATATTCAAGCACACCTCAACTTCCTATAGGAACTCACAAGGTTCCACCTCTAAATCCTATTGGACCTCTTGGAATTCATCAAACAAATACTTTACACTTGTCTACACTCTAATTGGCACGTGTTTAGCCTCTTACTCTATTTTGGCTCAATAGTGGCATTACAAGTGGAAGTGCATAATTTGCCATCTATGCCAAATTTATTCCTATCAACATCCTACACCTAGATGCTTGATGTAAAAAACATAAGACCCCTATATCTAACATAGATAATCTTTTTCAATTCTTCACACTCCTTCTAAAAAATTATCAATGAAGATTTGAGCATTGATCTTGATATAACTCCAAGATTAGATCTATGCTTGATGAAAGCACTTTTGCTCAAAGGCTTGATGAGTAGATCGACAATACAAGAGGACGAGTTGACATGCTCCAAATAGATTTCACCTCCAATAAGCTTTTCTCTCACAAAATGGTGTGCCACTTCTATGTGCTTGCTTCTTGCATGAAATATGGGATTATTGGCAAGAGCTTGGGCCGAGATGTTATCACACTTGATCATTGGTAGATCATCCTCCTTGATGCACTTTAGCTCCATTAATAACCTCTTGATCCAAAGCACTTCTTTGGTAGTTGTAGTGAGTGCTTTGTACTCGGCCTCACATGAAGAGAGAGATATAGTATCTTGCTTTTGGGAAAGCCAAGATATTAGATTTCCTCCAAGAAATATAGTGTATGCACTAATAGACTTTCGATCCATCTTGTCACTTGCAAAGTCCGAATCCGAGTAGCCAACAATGGATAGATCTTCACTTTTATAAAGTAGACCATAATCACAACATAAAGATACATATCTTATAATCCTCTTGGCCATCTTCCAATGATGGATCTTAGGATCTTGCATAAATTGACTCAATTTGTGCACACAAAAACTTAGATCGGGCCTAGTAATGGTAAGCCAAATCAAGGAGCCTACAAGACTCCTAAAAAGTGTGATGTCCTCAAAGGATCTTTCATCACCTTTATTAGGATCTTTTACAATTTTCTCCATTGGAGTATCTATGCTCTTAGAATTTTCCATATGGAATTTTTTTGATATAGAGTGAGCATATCTAGATTGGCATAATAAAGACATGATTTTCATAAAAATCAATTTCTAGGCCTAGGATGTAATGCATCTCTCCTAGATCTTGCATTTTTAACTCACATCCAAGTGCTAGCTTGGTTTCATCAACTAGCTTGATGTGAAAGATTCAACTAGTTTCATCACATTTTGCAATATTTCCATATTTGGCATATTGAGGCCAAAACTTGTTTTAGACTTAGAGGTTGACTTTTCAAAGTTCATTAGTCTAAATTTCATTTGAATAAACACTTTTTGAAAGTGTGGGAAAGATAGAATGCGAGTTTGAGTAGATTCAATTTGAATTAGTTGGGTACATTGAATCTAGACCCGAAATTGGTAGGGTTAGCATTTTGGTGGGAAAGCCAAGTGGCCAAATAGGGTTTGGACCTGCTATAAAAGGATGTAACTCGTGGAGAGAGTCATCTTCTCTCTTCTCTATCTCATTTCATGCTTATACATGGTTCTCTTGGGTTCTACTATCCATTGGTGCACTATCTTGGTGATTGCTTGCAATTCTATGTGTAGAATGATCTATATTTGCTATTTTTGGATCCACATGTGTGAAATACAGTAGCTTGCTGGTTTTGTATGGACAGCAACAGTACATAATCATTTCATTCAAGTTTGATCAAGTTCTATTAGTGTTTGCATCTCAAATTGTGTGTAGATGCTGATTTTTCTACATTGGTGAAATTGGTAGTGTATTTCTCTTTCTAACCAAAGATCATTCAAGTAGATTGGATCTTAAGGATCTAAAATCTTTGACATTTAGAGGTGGAACCTTGTGAGGTCCAATAGGAAATTGAGGTGTGCTTGAGTATAGTCCAATAAAATTAAGAGGTGCATGGATCAATGGTCCAATAGGATTAAGAGGTGGCAAAGTGTGATCCAATCATAGTTAAGCATAGTGGTAGGTCATGAATCTACTAATATCATTGTACTCCTCATTTGGATCTAATTGATTTTGAGATTGAGTGGATTTTGAGTGTCATTGAATTTCTAGCTTTCTCTCTCTACCCGAGAGTTCATGATTGTTTTTCTCTCTCTACCCGAGGAGAGCAGCTTGTTTTTACTTAAAATACTTTTGGAACACTTCCCACACGTGTGAGTGAGAGTTGGAAGTGATTGAATGCATGTAGTAGTGTGTTTTTGCCATAGGATCAAAGATAGATCTTAAATCTCAATCTAGTCTTGATCTTGGTGCATCTACACACCTTAGGAGATCACAAGTACATGTAGTGGACAATCCACACGTGTGAAATTCAACATGGTATCAGAGCCTACCTAAGGTTACCATGCATTTTGATCCATCTAAGTGATATTTTTTTCATCAATCTTGAGCTAGAATTGTAAAGGCCCATTTTCCTAGCTATCTTGTTCAATCTTGGATCAAAAGAGATCAAAAGGACATTGATAAGGTCTGACCTGGTACTATACGGAATAAGGTGCTCAGACACGTGTGAGGAACATCAAATTTCAGTTTGGAAGTTCTCTCTCATGCTTGATCCATTTATCTTGCTTGATAGCTTGTTCTGAAGCTATTTTTGTCTAGTTTTTGATGCAATCAGTTTCATTCCATTTGGTTTTGCCAATCAAAAGTTGTAAGGATTTGAAGAGGGTTAGGTAGGGCACCTACACCTGGGTGGACACATTTGGTTTGGTCAAGAGATTGCTTGTTTGATCCAAAATCACAGTTGAATGCTTACCAATCTCATCTATATGTGATCTAGGCACTGTTTTGAGATCTTAGCTATTTTGTTTCATGCAATATCATTGTATTTGAGTAAAATTTGATTTCTTAGTGTATTTCACACGTTCTAGGAGTGTTTGATCCTAACTTTGCCCATACTCTATCATTTGATATGAAGTAGATCTAGTTTTGGAGAGATTGAGATAGCTAGTGAGAATCATCTCACAGTTTGTTGCAAGATCTTGCATAGGAGATGGTAGCACACCATTATTGGATCCTATAGTGAGAGAGAAGCAACATTTTTTGTTCATCACTTGTATTTATCTCCACTTTACATGACTTCAATGAGTTCATACTTGTTGCAACCAAGTGAGAGATTGTCTACTTCCAATTATTCAATATGGAAGTTGAGGATGGAGTCCATCTTGATACTCCAAGATGTGATGGACATTGTACTTGGGATTGAGGAGGAGCCTCAAGTCCTTCAAGAAGTACAAAAATACAAGAAGAGAGCTAGGATGGCTCTCCACTACATTAAGATGAATGTCTCTAATGAGATATTGAGGGAGATTGGTGATTGTTCTACATCCAAGGAAGCTTGGGATTGTCTCAAGTCCATCTATGAGGCTAAGAACACCTCTAGGCTCCTCACTCTTAGAAAGCAAATCTTCCAAAGTAGTCAAAAGAGTGATGAGAGTGCATCTAATTATGTTTTGAGAGCCAAGGATATTCATAGGGAGCTTGCATGTATTGGTTACTCAATCAATCAAAGTGAGCTAGTCCAAGTCATTCTCAATGGCTTGAGAGATGAATATGACAACCTTGTCCAATCCTATGCTATTAAGGAGGAGCTACCAAGTTTGGAGGCCCTTCAAAGTGTGCTTATTTCTGAAGAATCAAGACAAGAGTACAAACTCTTGAGGATGGACAAGCTATCACTCAATCATGATGATGGCAAAGTTCTTTTTGCCAATCACAAAGAGAGGAGTAAGAAGCAACACCATCACTTCTCTAATGACAAAGCTAAAGACCAAGATCAAGAGGAGGAGGAGGATATCTCTCATGCTTCTACTTTGAATCTCAAGAAGAAGAAGATCAAGTGCTTTTATTGTGGCAAGAAAGGCCATTATGCCACCAATTGCTTCAAGAAGAATCAACTCAATCAAGCCAACATCACCAATGAGAAAGAAGACTATATTGCAAGTGATGGAGAAGGCTCTCTTATGGCATCAAGCTTCTCCTCTTCCACCTTCAACAAGGATGACTCATGGTATATTGATAGTGGAGCATCTTCACATATGTGTGGCTCCAAGCACTTTTTTTCATCTATTTTGCCTTATGATGGAGTCAAGAAGACCATATACTTTGCAAGTAAGCATGAGTGCAATATTGAAGGAGTAGGGATTATTCCCTTGAAGCTTTCATCTTCTAAAGATCTCTTTCTCAACAATGTTCTTTTTGTCCCAAAGCTTACAAAGAACATCTTAAGTGTTGGCCAACTTCTTGATAGTGGCTTTGATGTCAATTTCAATATTGACAATTGTGTGATCAAGAAGGATGGTGAGATCCTTGCATATGGATCAAGATTTGAAGGCATCTTCAAATTGGATCCAAGTGAGAGTGCAAACTCTCTTGATTTTTCTTATATGTCCAATATTTCAAAGGAGGATGATCACACAAGATGCACATATCTTCTCTCTTCAAGTATTATGGTGTATGATTATTCCTTATTATTCAAAGCATATGTTGAGAAGAAATTCTCATTGAAGATCAAAGCTTTGAGGAGTATTGGAGCTCTTGAAGGAATAGCACCATATGAAGCTTTATTCAAGATGAAGCCTAAGGTTGATCGCCTTAGTGAACTTGGTAGTGATTGTTTTGCACATATTCCCTTGGAAACAAGGAGGAAGGATGATCCAAGCTCATGGATCATGATTGGATACTCATCCATGAAGGAGGCCTTTAGTGTCTTTACACTCTCTATTTCAAAAGTGATTGTGAATAGAGATGTCACATTGCATGAAGATTCAATCTTGGAAGTGGCCGAGATCAAGGCTTCTCAAGAAGCATCACAAGTTATCCTTTTTGAAGGTATTCAAGTTATGATGGGGCCAATGTGTGAAGAGGAGTTTCTTCTTCAAACGATTAGAATGAACAATTTTAGTTGATATTTTTCAACCACTGTTAGTTCATGACATAGGTCCCATGGTACCGGGTACCGCGGATCCCGGTACCGCGGGACCGTACTGGTACCGCGGTACCACAATATAATAATATTTTTATTATTTAATATTTTTAAATTTTTTTTTTACCTAAACCTACCCACCCCCCTCGCATTTCCTCTGAAATTGTTTTGCGCCCTCTCCGCCCTGCCATCGCTGCTGGTTTTTCCTGCCTGCCTTTGATTCCTTGCGTCACCCATCGCCCACGCAACGCCCTGCCTTGCATCTGATTTGCTTTGCCCTGCATTTGCCCATTTTCAGCGTCTCTCCAACAGTGAATTCTGCTGTTTTTTTTCCAGCAATCCATCCCTCATTTCATCTGCAATGGTGCAATCCGACCTTTCCGGTCCGTGGGACGAGGTAGACATTGTCAGGCGGGTTGCCGACAAGGCCAACAAGACCGGTCAGAAGATCGTGCGCTGCCGATACTGTCTCGTCGAGTTTGCTGCATCCCTCACTCGCCTTAAAGGCCCATCTGCTTGGTGCACGCCTTGAATGCTGCCTCTTGTGGCAGCATGACCGTCCCCGACAGGCAGCGAGTATTGGACACCTAAGGGCCGCGGCTCGTGGAAGGGGAGAACACCATTTCGGAGGGCATTCTCCGATTTTGCACCGCTCCTTAAGTGGCTAACCGAGAGTTGCTGCCTGCTTGGCTGGCACGCACGAGGAGAGGGAGTGCATCCTCCTCCGGTCCCTTTGCCCCTCAGACAGTTCTGCCTCATGCACCCCCATCTGCTCAGATTCCGGTGGATCCCGTCCCATCCCGTCCGCCAGTTGCCACTGCGGTTCCACCACCACCCACTGTTGCTCACACTCCACCAGTGTACGACTTTCTCATGGACTCTCCGCCACCCGAGCAGGCCCAGGATGGTACTGGGCGGGCCTTCGAGGATGTGGAAGAGATCCTTTCTTCCTTCCCTTCCCATCCGGATGACCTCCTCAGCCAGCAATTTTCGTACCCCATGCCAGATGTTGCCCCTCCACCAGTGCACCCCACCTATGCTGCTGCACCCATCCTTGCCAGTGCATCCCACTCTCCCCATTCCACGTCTACAGCCGATGCATCCACCAGTGCCCAGCCTGTCGCGTCATCATCCATTCCCGTCACGGTTGGTGCACCGTGCTGGAGGTCCACCACCCGTCGCCCACCAGGGAGAGCCCTTGTGCAGCAGACCATTCGTGGCGCGCACCAGCCGCACATGGACAGAGAGGCCACACAGGCCGTGGCCAGTTTGATTTACGAGCTGAACCTCCCCTTTGCCATCACCGACTCTGAGCCCTTCAAAAGGGCCTTTCGCCTTGCACAGTCTGTCAGCCCTAGCTGGAGAGTCCCTAGTTCAGAGGTTGTCCGCACACACATGCTGAGGGATAGGGTCGAGTCCTTGTCTAGAGAGATGGAGCCTCTATGTCGGCATTGGGCCACTTACGGTTGCAGCATCATGTCCGATGGCTGGACTGATGTCAGGAGGAGGCCGATCCTCAACATACTGGTCTCCAGCTGCATGGGCACACAGTTTTTGAGGGCAGTGGATTGCAGTAGGGGGGGGAGAGTCATATCTGCAGAGTTCATGTTTGATGTCATCAGGTCTTCCATCCTAGCCATAGGCCCACAGCATGTCGTCACGGTGGTGACGGACAATGCCACGAACTGCATTCAGATGGGTGTACTGCTAGAGGCCGAGTTCCCTCATATTGTTCATACCCCCTGTGCAGCCCACGACATAGACCTTCTGGTGGGGGACATTGGAGCACTTCCCTGGGTTAGAGCCATCGTCCGGGAGGCCCTCTTCTTGGTGACTTTTGTCACCAGAAAGAGGCGTGTTCTTGCCATGTTCCGGGTGTTCAGCCATCTGGACCTCCGTAAGCCAACCGCGCTTTGCATTCGACTTGGTGGTCATCGACCGTTTGATCAGGTGCAGGGCCCAGCTTCTACAGATGGTTGCCAGTGATCTTTCGGGTGCCAATACATTTCCGCACACTGAGGATGGGGAGCACTTTTCTTCCACGGTGAGGGGAGACCAGTTCTGGAGGGATGCACAGACATTGTCAAGACTGCTTCGACCACTCTACATTGTGCTCCGCATGGCTGACAGCGAGGGGTCGACACTTGGACTGGTGTATGAGCTCATGGACCGGATTGGACAGTTCCTGCAGCTGCCCATCTTGCAGCCAGAGAGGTAAGCGGTACAGTGTTGCAATTGACCTTTATCTTTTCAGTACTTGCTAGTTTGTTTTTTTAGTCAATGTTAAGCTTTTTCGTAATGCCCTAAACCACATGCCCCTCACCTACAGGATGACAGAGCTGAAGTTCATATGGGAGACGCGGTGGAACTACTTCCACAGGAGTATCCACAACGTTTCACACATGCTGCATCCCCTCTTCCTCTCTCCGACCCAGATCGCAGACAGGGAGCTCGAGGCCGATTGGCTTCAGTACATTCACAGGGTGGGTCCACACATAGGTTTGGATCCTATTAGGCTCATGGAGGAGCTCGCTGCATTTCGTTTCGGCATGGGCACATTCGGCCACCCGACTGCCCAGGATCCAGAGAGGAGGCAGCTATCCATTACCTGGTGGACCATGTTTGGTAGCACATACCCATCTATACAACGTCTTGCACTGCTTGTCCTTTCTCAGGTATGCATCTCATTTTATCCTCCATTTTTGTGTTTCGTTGAAGTTCCACCTCTGCCACAATGTGCTGAAGTATTTCAATGCATGCACCACAGGACTGTGCTGCCTCCGTGTGTGAGCGTAATTGGAGCACATGGGCACTCATTCACACGAGGAGAAGAAACCGGTTGTCATTGAGTCAGTTGGAGCGGTTGGTGTTCTGTAGCACCAACGCACGTCTCGCCAGGAGGCTTCCGACCATTACGAGCGCATTGCAGGTGATAAGCTAGTCTTTCATAGCATGTTGGTTGACTCCTGGTATGTTGGTTTCATTTCTTGATAAAGTTGTCTCTCTGACATGCAAATTTTAAACCTTGCAGACGAAGATATCCGATTTGGAGCGCCAGGTTGACTTGCCTATGGACAGCACCCAACCCATGCCTGCAGATGACCTGGGCACACAGTTGATGGCAGAGAGAGAGAGGGAACTTGCCGAGATGAGAGAGAGAGAGCTTGGGCTTGAGCACAAAGATCCCCCATTGTATGAGGCAGATGAGCCAGTGTTAGAGGATGGGCATGATGAGGATGAGCCCATTCGGGTTGTGTTTGCCAGACCAGAGAGGGATGAGGCAGATTATACAGGTGCAGGGCACACGCCACGGGCAGGGGTCACAGGTGCATCACGTGGCAGAGGTGGGACACATGGCACAAGTTATACCGACAGACAGGCAAAGCACACGGGGGGGCAGTGGCATACCTACCTGTGTCGACATGATGGAGGAGGCTCTTGATAGAGGGCAGAGTGGTTCAGATGTCGGTCCCGCAGATGTTTGGATGCGTGCAGCCAGAGTCATGGTCGTTACTACGATGCACACCAAAGGAGACACCTGATGACTTTCATTGCACAGATTGGGAGGCCATGCAGGGTCTACAGGGTGCACATGATGAGGCACGGGATGAGGCTTGGGTTGATTCAGGGGTTGGTGCACAGGATGATTCAGAGGTTGGTGCACAGGATGATTTAGAGGCTGGTGCACAGGATGAGTCCCAGAGCCCAGAGCATTTGTATTCGGATGCCCAGCTGGCCGACTTGGTTGCCACATTGGATTCAGAGGCCCAGCAGATGCCGAGTGTCAGGGCGCCCCCATCATCTCTTGCCAGCATGCCATACACAGAGTCCCAGCCAGAGCAGCCGCATGAGGTGCCTACAGTTCCTCTAGCTCGTCAGAGGGTGTATGTGCGTCGCACAGCTCCTCCAGTGCCACCGATGCCATTTAGGCCTGCCTCTGTACTCTGTACATGTGATGCTACCCCCCTATGTTGGTCTCCCATTGGCCCCTCGGTTTGCTCACTCGCAGTGCCCATGTGCCCCTGCAACAGTTCCCTGCATCATGTACTGTAATTTCTTTTTTTACACCCTAAACCCCCTTTTTTTACTTTTTTTTGTCCTTTTTTTGGTGGTTAATATGCAAAAAATAAATATTAAAAATACTAAAAAATAAAAAAATATTAAAAATGGTACCGCCCTGGTATTGCGGATCCCAGGGCGGTACCGTACCGGCGGTACCACTGATATGGTGCGGTACCACTGATATGGTACCGGCGGTACCATACCAGCAGTACCACGAGGCACTATGGTTCATGATAGTAGCAATAATTAGAAAAATTTTCTATACGCATGCCTCGACACAGCTTCATACTTCTTCCATACCTTTGGGATTTGCAACTATTTTATGGTACTATAGTCTCTATTAGTTGTGGGCTTCTTTTTTGAGATAAGACTATTCTAAGATAAGACTCTTCTGGGACCTTGAAGATGTTCTTGACTAAGTAGAAATAGGAGCCATAGATTCTCATTTCTCAGATTATTGAGTTTGGTGTCCCGAGCTTCTTGTAGGAGAGTTCTATATTTATGGAGACCTTAGTTAGAGATTTGCCTTGAGTTGTCAACAACCATTATTGTTCAATGAGTTTTCTTACTTGGAAAATGCTATTTGCTGTCTTCATTCTTCATTTGATGCCAATATGTGTGATTGAGTTCTTAACATGGTATGAGAGCACCTTCTCATCTTCTTTAATAGTTGATTTTTCTTTCTAACTTCTCTCTCTAGGTGTTTCTTTCTCTAGCCATTTTTCTCTCTAGACCTAAATAGACATTTTTGGCCATAACTGTTGTGTAATCAAGTTTGAGTTTTGTGAATTGCATCATTTTTTTTAAATAGGCACGACAAAAATTGAAAATAGATACATTCTTGGGAGCGTAGGATTAAGTTACACCCAGAGAAGCAATCAAAGTTCTCTTTGATTTTTTAGTCAAAGGGGTTACTTTTATGTTTTATTAACACCGCTTTTTAATTGTTTTTTTAAATGGTTCTACATGTTCTATAATGTCTTACAATCTTAACATCCCATTCCCTATCCCTTTTTACTTGCTAGAAGTGAAGTTATTGTAAAATCAAACTTTGGTCAAATGGAATAATCTATTTTATGTTTTGCAAGATTTTTGGTTCAAATCCCCTATGGATCTTGATGTTCCATATTTGAAGATGAGTTCAAGCTTTTCAATTGGCATCTTCAATGCAAAGATCATGAAGGTCATACAGGGGAATATTCTGTTTTTTGTGACAATCGTCCCAAGTTTGACATATGGAAGTCAAGATAATGTCAACATACTTTTCCTGTAATGATTTGCTTTCAATGCACTTATTGATTTTGAGTAGTAGATGTTACTTGCGGGATATTAGGCATGTTTCCTTCACTTTTTTTGGTTACTTTTGTTAGCATTCACCTTTCATAACACCTACTAGTGGTTCACAACCTTCTATACATGCTAACGCCCGCTTTTGGTAGTGAATTTTTGATGTATTTTCTTCCTCTATTGCTTGTTTAAACCTTTTAGCAGTAGTAAACAGCTTCTATTGATAGCTTGACAGTTGGTGTTCTATTTGGAAGTCATTCTGGCAACCATTTCATCATCTACTACTTGCTGATTTACAAGAAGTTGTGGATAACATTCCCCCATTTCTAGCACCTACTTTGGAGAGTGCTATCATGATGTATATCAACATCTATTCTTGATGGTTCTTCTGCCTATTTGTTTGGTATTTGTATTTTGAGGATGGTTGGGATGACAACAAGAGTTTGCTCCCTCAAGTATAACACAGTTTCATATTTCTCTATAAGCATGCCTCAACTATATACATGCTGCACAACTATTTTTGGGTCAGAACTATCATATGGCAGCTCTTGGACTCCCTTTTAAGATGAGACCCTTCTGGGACCTTTCAAGATGCTCCCAAGTAAGTATAAATAGGAGCCAGAGACTCTCGTTTCTCAAATTATGGTCGTGCCCTGAGCTTCCTGTAGGAAAGTTCTATATTTTGGAGATCTTAGTTAGAGATTCGCCTGAGCTATCTACAACCATTATTATTCTTCATTGAGTTTTCTTGATTGGAGAATGCTTTGTGAATGTTATTTGCTGCCTTTATACTGCATGTGATGCCAATACCTGTGTTTGAGGTCATAGCATACATATAGTAAACATAAAGGATTTCATAGGCTTAGCATCTGTGCAGACAAACATTTCATGGCCTCATATAGCTTATATTCAATATAGTTTTTGCTGGGAATCCATGCATACCAAAACATATAATTTTTTTGCAGGAATTTACCTACTACTCACACATTCTCTCATAGCCAATTATGCATGTAATAATCTTACAATTCATAATAAATCCACATTTGTAATAATCGATTACCAGCTCCATGCGCATCCCCACAATATTCTGCATAGCACAAGAGGATTTGCAGATAATGATTAAAAATTGAACTAATGTTAGACAACGTTCATGGCACCTTACTTGGTGATACACCTTTTGTTGCACTCAATCTCCTTCATGCAGGCAAACTTAGGCTTGCTTTGTTTCCATTGTAAAGGCTTCTTGGATTCCTAACCTAGCAAAAGTCAGCCAAAGCAACACTTGTAGAGTGACATCCTCATATACTCATTGATAGAGCTAATCCAATCTCACCCCGAGCTCTGAAATTTTTCACATCATCCCAATCCAACCCTTACTCTGTTGCTATGTTTGTCCATACCATTGTAGCCCAACTCACTCACGGAGTTGCCTCTTCTAAGCACTGGAGGACTAGTGAGCTCATTATCCTGGCAGTACTAGGATGAGTCAATTGCAACTTCATCCCCGATATAGATAGCCTTAAAATTCAGCCCTTGGCTTCTAATTGGCAGTTCAGTGCATGTCACTCTCAAGCATGGTGTCCACCACTATTAGTCCAATATCGGTCAACTTTATCTGTAGTCACAGTTGCCCATCCATACACTAAACACACCTAGATTCAACTTGAGTAATCCTACCCTCGTCCAGGTTTCCTTAACTTAAGGTTAGCGATTATATAACCTAAGTTAATCAGGGACATAACATGTTGCTAGAGTATGGTCACAAAGACATCAAGAGGAGATAGCAATTGGCATCATATGGGAATGGTTTTGGGCCTGACATAATGGAATAATGTGAATAGGTTCAGTGAATTGTAGTTCCATAAAATACTGTGTCTTCTTACTCAGGTAATGCTGTCAAGGTTGACCATCTTTGTTCTTGCACAGGTACATGCAGCAGAGTTCTCTTTCCCTCCATGGTTTTCTCATGGTGCGCGATCTTTGATTGAACGAATTCTAGACCCTAATCCTCGGACGGTAAAGCAACTGATTATCTTTCCATACACAGGAAAAAAGTTGGTCTTTTGACTACTGGGGTTAAAACATTGCCAACAACAATATCGAACTGCATATATGAAGCAGTGGGAAGCATCTCTCGTATGACATTGAATATCATCTAGAAATTTCATGCTGTTTTACTAGATGACAATGTGGGTAACAAGTCTGAACTACTGTGCAGCGTATCACTGTCATGCAAATTCGTGAAGATGACTGGTTTAAGAAGAATTATGTACCTGTAAGGCTTTATGAGGATGAGGACGCCAACCTTGATGATGTCCAAGCTGTGTTTGACGATACTGAGGTGAGATTTAGCTTCTGCATTTGAACCCAAACTGATGATGGCTGTAGGGCAAATTCTAAGTTCCTCGAGGACATATAATTGGACAAGCTGCCATATGAAGATTACCTTTAGACCATAGTAACAGGCAATAAGACCTGAAGAGAGTTTTAGTCAGCAAAATATAGAGGAAATATTTTTCCAGCTGACACAGTTTTGTTCTAACCAGGCAAATGCAAACCTTTAAGGACCATTCATTGGGAATGTTAGAATTTATCTGTTTAGTAGGCACTTCTTTTGATGAGGACCTCTAGTCCATTCCTTAGGCCTAAATTTTTGATGGTATGCTATGGTATGGCAGGCTAGTGTAGTACCTAAGATTTTAATATCCAAAGACCTTGTGAAGAAATGCGATGTCTGATTATTCTTAATTATGAGCAGTAAGTTCTGAGATAGACTGGTCATGTTTTATGACTGGATTTCCTGACTTCCTTTCAAGCTTTATGTGATTCCAGTTAATTGAGGCTTCTCTGGACTCTAATAAAGAGGTGGTGCTAATGGGATAATACTTTTCCGAGAACACCTTGTCCATTTTAGAGTACCCTTCTGTTTAAAGGGTTGAAATTTAAATTTTGTATGATTATGCATAAGTGAGTTGTATTTCTGTACAGGAAAAGTACGTGAAAGAGCAGAAGGAGTTTATAGAGACAGGTCCTTCTATGATGAACGCATTTAATCTCATTGCCCTTTCTCAAGGACTTAACCTTGCTGTGCTGTTTGACAGGAGACAGGTGAAAATTTATTGATCTTAGGTTTCAGATTTTAAATTGGTGTTTTTCGAAGAACGTGTCTAAACTGGCGGAATTTTCGCATGTATGTATTATCTTGCAAATTGTGCACTTCAGACATATTGCAGGTGCAAATATCTATTGTAATTGTTCGAAACGTCATATAGGATCATGTGAAACGTCAAACACGTTTCATATCAAGAAGTGAAGCCAAGGAAATTCTTGCCAGAATAGATGCTGCAGCAAGACTGATGAATTTCAAAGTTCATACCAGGAACTTCAAGGTTTGTCCCTCCTTTATGATAAGGGATTGAAAAAAGGTGGAATTTTTTTGCAAGTGCACATGCTCTTTAAGAACATTCAGATTCTATGAGAGTTTAAAACTTTAAGTATTTATTTTTGTATTTGGTTACATCAATTCTACAATACTGGTGGCTTTGAGATAGTACTTTCCAAAATATTGGTGACATTCCCATGCCTGAAAGTTCATATGCTATACAGTAGAAAGAGCACCTTTCTAAGCTTTCAAGGTTTTATATCTTTTGGCCATTAACTTCTAAGCTTTCATATCCATGCTGAAAATGTTATTGTGAGGTGGAATAAGTTACAATAGTATGGAAAGCCAAGATCTTTCTTTTTAAAGGGGACTACATGTGTGATGATGGTATGTGCTCTAAATTGTTGGCACATACTTGGCTTCCCTTTTCAGAGTTCCAATTATTTTCAGGGATGAGTTTCCAAAGATAGCTTTGTAATATTTCTAAGCTCTTCTTCCACTACTTGGTTGACAGAAGAGTCCTTCCCACGCAATCGAACTCTCTTAGAGAATATGGTTCTGCAACCTCTTCCTCCGCTCAATTACTTGTTTATGACGATGATATGAAGTATGTTGTTGCTGTAATAAAATTGATTTTTTTTAAGATTATCAGGCTTATTAAATCAAGCTTTGAAGTTCCAGGCCGTAAAGAATTGTAGAATCTGTTGCATATCTACAAAATCTGATGCACTGTTCACCTTGGGGCAAATACATATAACACAAAGTGCTTGTTCAACCCCGAGCATGGGAGATGGCACTGGGTATATACTATACCGATCAATCCACTTCGCAGTAGCTATGACGTCTCAACCCACTGCACAAATGGCTCTCATCAGTCCAGGCCTTAATTGATTTGAATGTCTCACCTGATGCTCCTGATACCTTTTAGATAGTAACAATTCAGTGCCACATGTTGTGGGTTCCTCCTGTGCGGCTGCTCCCACATGTCCAGCCTGGGTTCCTCCTGTGCGACTGCTCCCACATGTCCAGCCTGGTTATACTCTATTTGATCCTGAAGTACTAATCTAGTTATAACTAAGTATAACTGAGACCGACTACTAACCACCATTAAGAGCCTAACTCACCGGGCTTCCCTTAGCCCAAGGCTAGACACATACTGGGATGTAATAGTTTCGAGTGACAAGATCCATTGCAAGGATGTCTACAGCCGGTGTCTTCTTCATCAGCTTGAAGCCTTTGGATTACTTCCCTTTAAGATTAGAAAAGGAAGGTGTTGGAATGGATATTTATGCTTGGTTCCTCTCGACTGTAAAAACATGTCTCTGCTTTATTATTGTTTACTGCATCAACAGCCAGCTTGATGGTAATTGTTTGAACACCAGCCTGGGGTGCATCACGTTGAGCTGGCTGTTAAGGAACTCCTGGGGCTGGTTGTGCTAGAGTTGGAGATGCTTATTGAGCAGGGTTGGGAGGAATGGGTGTTAGAGGTTGGCCCATTATCTACTGATTGTTAGTGCCGTTGCACATGACTCCAAATTTGGTGGGCGTTTGGTCCATGATAAATGCAACCGTCTGTAGGTTGGTTGTGGTGTATGTATGGCCCCTGACATCCATGAAACCGATTTCTGTGTTGCCGATATTATTGAGGACGAACCCCACTGCATAGTCTTGTTACTCATGCCGGTTTTCGGAAACGAATGTATCCACTGATAGTCGATGAATAATTGTTGTAGATAATGATAGTTGCAGTGTTCGATGCTGCATTCACATGCATTATGTCCCTTCTGTCCATAAATCTGTCAAAATTTTAGTTGATTTAGGCGAAGGGGAAGTCACCTTGTCCACCAGTTGCGAAAATACTGAATTTATGTGAACTAGAATATTTGCGAGAAAACCTTCAAACGAGTGCGACCAATGCAATCAAGAAAAGCCTTCTGATCATGACTTAAAAGTCCTTTCTGAATAACAAAATTTTGCTACAAGCCCAATGATTACCAAAAAGAATGAGATGATAAGCATCATGCAGATCAGTAAATCTGGACAGCAAACAGTAGTAGAAAAATTTATCAATCTAATCACCTGCTTACACCTGGCTGAGCCATGAACAAGAACACTTTCAGAATATGAACTCTATTCGTCTTTATTCTAATTTCTCTCTCATCATTCTCCTCACCGTCTTAGCTGCTTAGTAAAGTTACTAAATCCTGTTGAATACTGCCATCTTGTGTACAGGATTCCCATGAACATCTTATCTACTCTGTTGACTTCGTGAACTTGTTTCCATACAATATGCTATTTTGTTGGACTGATATATGAGTGCTTTTACTCATACTGATTTTTCGATCCTGACTATATCAATAGCTAGATATAACCTTGCCTACAACAATCAATGACAGCTTCCCTGACCTTAAAGCTCCCTGTAAATTATGTTTTGATTCAGTAGGTAGCAACCTGCACTTCTGACATGCTATAGCTGTTTAAATGATAATTTTTCAAATGGAAGTTAATTAAGGCTGTATGTAATCAATTACCTTACTATGCAATTGATCTAGGATGCATCAACACTCCAAATGCAATTATGTAGATACACTTGCACGTAACAAGACAACCATGTTCTTGAGTAAGAGAAATTTCTATTATATATTTTTGCTACTTGCTTGGCTCCTTGATGATTTTTTTGCTAAGATAATTTTGCACATTATCTTCATCATAGAATCAATGAACCGTTAACGGTTCACCACGGTTCTGAGAACCGTACGGTTCTTTAAAAATTTTGTCCAAAACCGTGGTGAATCGCACTGAATAATTAATTAATTAATTAATTAATTTGTTTTTTGTCCCAGCCCCCAAAAATAGCCCAAAAAAATGCTAAAAAAATGCCAATTTTTTTTCAGAAAAAGCAGATTCTCCCTACTTAGATTATTTACTTCAAATGATTTAATCTCCCAAATTGATAAGAGAGAGAGAGAGAGAGAAACTAGCTTTGAGGGGGTTTGGGGGGAAATTTAGGAAATTAATTAATTAATTAATTAATTATTTTTTTACATGAACCGTGGTACCGTAGTACGGTTCCTTCCACGGTTCCCAGAACCGTGGGTTCTATGATCTTCATGTGCAACACCGAGTGATACGTTTTTGAGGCCAAAAAGGGTTTTTCTGTTCTTCATTGAAGAAATATATAGAAGTTAAATATCTTGTTGAATGTAGCTTCCAGTCTCCAAAGCAATTGGGAGATCATTTCACATTAACCAACAAGACTTTCTATGGATGATATTTTTATCTGCAGAAGAATTCACAAAACTACGATTTTGCTTGCTGCAATTTGTTTACATGTGCCCACATGTTGAATCGGTTGAAGAGGACTTTACCTTCTTTTTTCTCTAGTTAATATGCTAATAAAAATAGAAAAATGGGTTTGTACCGACACCTTATTAGAATATTAGAAAAGTGGGTTTGTCGACTATTAGACTAAGTTTGTTACGGATGAAACATGTTCCTGTGTGAGATTTTGTTTGAAAAAGATTGATCTGTGATGGCAGAGGTCCAAATTTTGTTATGGGTCTGTTTTCATACGAGTCGTAAGCGACAGTTTGCTACATGACAAATATAAGTTTTCTTCTTATCTGTCAATACCTCTGCACTCGTGTACAGATGCGGCTAGAGGAGTTGACTCCCGGAAGAACAGGCCAACTCTCAGTTGCTATCGAGGTAATGAACGGCGAGTTGGCCTGGTAAAAGGCTTGATGTTTTTGAAAAAGTGTCATGACTACCATTAACAATGCTTGTCGATTCAGGTTTTTGAAGTTGCCCCTGCTTTTTACATGGTTGAAGTGCGCAAAGCCTTTGGAGACATTCTTGAATATCACAAGGTGATTGAGTTGTTGCCCTTTCTCCTGGTACATGTGCAATACATGCTGTGTTTTAGTATGATACGTAGTTAAGTTTGGTTAATTTAATGATTCAATATTCTTAAGGTGAGAGTTTTCATTGGCTTGATGATGTTTTTACTTTTGCAGTTTTATAAAGATCTTTGCTGCCATTTAAGGGGTATAATCTGGAAGTCAGCTGATAAAGCAGATGATCTGGAAAATGCACAATTAATGAAAGCGGAGATCATTTAAATTAATGCAGTTCCTGCTATTTGAAAAGTTACTGAACTGGAAACAAACGTATAGAGGCCGTTGGTGATATATTCTTCTGTGATCGTTGGAAAAGTATGAACATTTATTTTCATAAAAAGATTATATTTGCCCAAAGAGGGTATGTCTGTATCGAAATATCAGAGTATTTTGAATGTTTTACACAGGTACATCAAATTATTTTTAGCCATATACAAAGTTTTGCATGGTTATGATGCTTTGTCAAAAGCATTCTCTGAGAGAATATTTTTCAGGCAATTATATTTGGCACATTGAGTGAATTCCTTGTCTACGAACTCCATCTTGTCACAAAACCATAAATCTTGATCCTCAGTTCAGGACTTCAGCTGCAAGCCTGCTTTGGAAGTCATCATACTTGCTTGTTACTGCAACGTCTCTGACTTATTAAATTCTCAAAAGTGACAAGGTATTGTACTTTTGGACAAGGTATAATAATCAGGTGGCCTTAAGCTATAGTCATGTTATAATTAGGGCAGTTCTTTGTACTCTAGTGTACTCTTGAAGACTCTAAAAAGGATAACTTTTTTTGACATTTGATAGTTATTCTGAGGGACTCTGTGATTCATGTCATGTCGAACTTATTAATTCTCTAACAATGATCATTATTCTAGGCTGTTTTTTTTTTTTTTTTTCTTGTGTGTCCTCTTTCGAAGTTGGAGTTGAACTTGTGACCTCAAGAAGAGGAAAGGTGGACTTCACCAACACACTAGTCATTGGAGGACAAGTTCTAGATTTTTGTATCATCCATTGTTTGTTGTCCATATTTGGCGTAGGTGATGCTTTATGTGTTATTGTCTTCTTGAGTTGGTATCAATGCACTTTTGTGCTAGGAGTATGGATGTCAGAATCATAGAGGAAGAGTGCACTTGTATTGTTTGATTCTAGTTTGGTGTTTGGGAAAAAGAATTTATTCACCAAAATTTTGGCTCCATTTTCCTTTATAGTGATGATTTGTAGCAGTGTGATGGTGAATTCAAGAAATTTATCAACAGTGTCATTAAATTTCAATAGCTGAAGAAAATATATCAAACTTTCTACAAATTGGCCTTCGAAAGACAAGGTGCTACTAAATCCATATTACTAGTTTTTCAAGTCCTATGCAGTTTCGTGCAAGGTTGTGGACTTTTGAGATATTTATGTCACCATGTTTCCTATCACTACAATTCCTATGGTGGTGCTCCTAACACATTTTATAACTTGCAATTAAGGTATTTAGAAGCTCATATCTTGAAGTGAAAAGGGCGGTTTTTGTGTCCTTTTTGTAAATCCCAACAATCGCTAAGCAGTCATTAGTGTTATAGCATTCAACGCAATGAGAGCGAGAGAGAGAGAGAGAGAGAGAGAGAGAGAGAGAGAGAGAGAGAGATGAGGTGTCTCTCCTAGTAACTACAACATTGCAATAAAGATTCACTTAGCACTATACATGGGCTCTATAAATAGTAAACATATAATTATGTAGGGCCCAAGCTTAGTTATTATTCCTAAGACATCTCCCTTGATAAGTAGTTTGTCTTTTTAACGTTCCTTTATAGCTCGACATGCACAAAGTTTTGTTTGCTAAGTCTTTTTGTGAGTATATCTGCAACTTATCAATCCTGTCGAGAATTGACGACCTACACGGGAGAACTTGGTCTAAGATGACTCGCGAGTATTAGAGTTGTCAAATGTGGGTTCTACTGGCGTGGGTTAGTATATCAAGAAGGATCTTCCTAAAATATTTGACTAGAACAAAAAATGCGTGCCTCTTGTAATGCTCTCAAATAAATTGATATTGAACCTCAATGTGTTTAGGTCAAGTAGTTCAAGCATGACGAATTGGATTCTTAGTAATCTAATAACAACTATAGTCGTGACAAAAGACATGGGTAGCTTCACTTTGACTTTTTAATTTTTTTTTCTTAAGGATTATTTTAAAGACATAAAATTACATAGAACACTAGTGGTTGCTCTATATTCGGTTGAAGTAGTTAAAAGAACAACATCGAGTTGCTTCTTTGCTTGGCCAACATTGTGCACAAATGAAGATAGAAACGTAATTTGAAATAAATATTTTATTCTTTGCATGACTTGCCCAACCTACGTTACAATAGCTTGAAGTTTGATAGCATAATGTGTTTCATATTCATGATCATAATTATAAATGCTTTTAAGATATTGAAATATTCTCCTTGAAGCATGCCAATGTGATTATCTTGGATTAGTTATGTACTAATTTAACATGCCACAAATACATTCGGGGATAGTAGAACTTAAAATGGGCCCTTTGTCAAGATGTTTTTGTTTTTTTTTTTGAACTTAAAATTGTATTCATCTGTGACGAATTGTAACAGTGCTTGACGGACGAAATTTTTTTTGGCTTTCCCAGCCAAAATTTGGCAATTTTCAAAAATCATGTTGGGCAAAACAAACGATTGTTTCCTTGAATACTCTTTTGTTGTCGTATTGTACACTTGAGGTTAATTTGGATTCAATGTTCATGAACTATAGTTAATTAATCCTTGTAGTTTAGGAACTTCTTGTCATTTTTAGGTATACCTCTCATTCTCTTCGTTCTCAGCTTTTATAGATTCTATTTTGGATTGTCATTCTTAGGTATATCTCTCATTCTCTTCATTCTCTCTGTTTTCAGCTTCCATAAAAATATTTTGGACTATTGGCGACACATAGAAGTGGAACCATTGATGCTATCAATATTTGCAAATGTAGAACATCGGATTTTGATGTATTCTTCTTCAAAAGGCTCTTTCTCGAAAAGAAAAATATCAGATAACATATATAGAAGCTCTTGAAAAGGCAGGATAATGGATTTCAAAGTATCAGCTGTCGGTCAATCTATCACGAAAGTTTTAGTTTAGAATACTTATTTTCACAAAGAGCTCAACATTCAGGATTTGAATCCCATACAATTGTAAGTATACGATTAGTATGTACCATAGTACCCTCTGGTACCGCTGGTATGGTACCGCCGGTACCATATCAGTGGTACCGTCGGTACGGTACCGCCCTGGTACCGCCCAAGGCAATACCATTTTTAATATTTTTTTTATTTTTTAATATATTTAATAATTTTTTTTTGCCTATTACTTACCAAAAAAGGACAAAAAAATGAAAAAAAAGGGGTACTGGGTGTAAAAGAAGAGGGTACAATACATGGTGCAGGGGACTGGTGCAGTGGCACATGGGCACTGTGGGTGAGCAGACCATGGGGCCAATGGGAGACCAACACAGGGGGGGAGCATCACATGGGGGCAGGTACAGAGGCACATGGGCACTGTGGGTGAGCAGACCATGGGGCCAATGGGAGACCAACACAAGGGGGCAGCATGACATGGGGGCAGGTACAGAGGCACATGGATGGATGATGGGGATCCACATGGCCGATCAGACTGTGGGAATAAATAGGCACTCACAATGCCATTGTGGTCGGCATTTTCAGAGGCTGTGAGAGAGCTGGTGATAGACAATGAGAGAGCAAGCGAGAGCCGGTGACAGGCTGTGAGAAGCTGTTTGAGAGACAGGGTGCTGTGAGAGGGTTTCAAGGACCAGGGTGCTGTGAGGAGAAGGTCGATCGAGATGGCAGAGCGCATACCACCGAAGGCCGAGGGCGAAGCCAGGAGGAAGCTTGAGGAAGATATCTGAAGGCACAACGAGAGACATCAGAAGCAAGAGGCAGATATCCGAGAGATGCTGCGACAGACTCGATAGAGAAATCCGGAACCGGAGCCACCCGCCCCCGTTCTGGATCCTGTCCCCGGTGTCGAGCTGGATCTGGATGAGCAGATCGGAATGAATTTCACACGACGGCAGCTCATCATGGTCAGGAAAGGGCGGCCAGACGTCGGACTAACCAGGAGGCAGCTCGGGCTAACCGGGAGGCAGAGCAAGAGCGACAAAACAATGCACCAGACGAGGGCGAGGAGTCGGTGGAGGATCAGTGAGGGATGTTTAGAATAGATAAGGTCCAGCCGTATGTGGCAGACTGTTGCTATGTAGTTTTTGGCAGTTTATGGTGCAGCAAATAACTAGATGGCTGCTTAAAATAGTGACAGTTTATGTGATGTTATCTTGATACAACAGTTGAATATATACATACTTGTTTTTTGTGCAACGCAAGCCTGGTCATGTAAGATGCAATCTCTGTAATTTTTTTAAATGCAGATGTATTACATGTGTTTATGAAATGTCGTTTGGGGTGTAGGGGTGATTGATGTGCTCATGATATAGGTGCATATATGTGAAGCTAGCATTCACTTCAAATGAGATTAAATGAAAAAAGGATTCACACACGCACATAGAATTCAGCATAAAATTGAAAATACAGCATCACATGTACAGAGCGACATACACACAATGTGCAGCAAATAATGTAGGCCAAACATTGTATATAATGTGAAAATTCATCTGAGTACAATGGTAGACCGTCTACTAGAGCCACAATCAATGCTCTGGCTCTGACTTAGACGAATGCTCTGGAGACAACTCAGGGCCCCGAGCTGACTCTCGTAGTCGATATCTCTGCCTGTCTGGAACTGGCATGGGATGTGTATCCGAGGGGGAAGACTCGTCATCCTCATCCTCCCAATCTGACTCCGCATTAGCCCTCAACCAGGCCAAACCAACAACACCTACTCCAACTGGCTATGATACTGCACCTCTACCTGTACCTGGAGCCCTGCATGGTCGTCCTCTCCTCCTTGGCACTTTCTGTGCCTTGCCTTTCTTGTTCGGTGCACCCTTGGGCCTTCCTAATCTCTTGCGGACAAGAGGAGCTGTCAATGCCTCGTCACCCTCATGCAAATCACCTGGCTGGCTAGGTTGGGCCCAAGCTGAGACAGACTGGAATAGGGAAGCAAAAGAGGGAACTCCTTGTGCACCTGAGCGAGGAGGATGAGCTCGTGGAGTGTGTGCCCATGGGGCTGCTGCAGGTGGAGGAACTGGCTGTGCAGGAGGCGAGTATAGCGGCGATATGTACTGAAAGGGGCGCTGCGGTGGCCGGTACTAGTACATCCTGGGTGCTGCCAAAGGGGTAGCCAGTGGAGTGGGTGCTGCCAAAGGATGAGGATGTGGAGTGGGTGCTGCCACTGGAGGAGCAGCTGGAGGAGCCACTGTGGATGTGGGCGCTGCGAGAGAAAACCTGGGCACATATCGTGGCCTGCCATGGAGACCTGGTGCTGCAGAAGTGGACGGCGATGGAGAGGCTGCAGGCCTAAATGGCATCAGTGGCACTGGAGGAGCTATGAGATGCACATACGCCCTCTGAGGAGCTGGAGGAATTGTAGGCACCTCATGCGGCTGCTCTAGCTGGGACTCTGTGTATGGCATGTTGGCAAGAGATGATGGGGGTGCCCTGACACTCGGCATCTGCTGGGCCTCTGAATCCAATGTGGCAATCAAGTTGTCCAGCTGGGCATCCGAATACAAATGCTCTAGAACTCATCTTGTGCAGCAGCCTCTAAATCATCCTGTGCACTAACTTCTGAATCACCCTATGCACCAACCCCTGAATCAACCTGAGCCTCATCCCGTGCCTCATCATGTGCACCCTATAGACCCTGCATGGCCTCTCAATCTGTGCAATCAAAGTCATCTGGTGTCTCCTCTGGTGTGCTATCGTAGTAACGACCATGACTCTGTACTGCACACATCCAAACATCTACCGAACAGACATCTAAATCACTCTGCCCTCTATCAAGAGCCTCCTCCATCATGTCGGCATAGGTAGGTATGCCACTGGCCCCCCCTTGTGTGCCTTGCTTGTCTCCTGGTATAAGCTGTGCCATGTGTCCCACCTCTGCAACATGATGCACCTGTGATCCCTGCCCGTGGCGTGTGCCCTGCACCTATATCATCTGCCTCATCCCTCTCTGATTTGGCAAACACAACCCGAATGGGCTCATCCTCATCATGCTCATCCTCTGACACTGGCTCATCTGCCTCATACAATGGGGGCTCTCTATGCTCAAACCCAAGCTCTCTCTATTAGGAGCTTATCAGAGATAGACAAAGTAGATGCCCCCGTGCATTGATTCTTTATTGTCAGTAATAAGGTTTCATTCCTTAGCAGATTGAATTAGCTTTGTAGAGCACGCGGTTTCGTCTGATATTGTCTTGTGCTCTACCGCATTATTGACATGTATATGTGATATACTTAATCTGATGACAGCTCTTTGTTCTGCGTTCAGATCTGTGTCAGCATTGTTATGCTTGTCGTTTTTCATTCTGTCTAATTTTTCCAGTTGCTGAATTTGGTCAGTAGACAACTAATATTTAGTCTTGTCTTTCGAGAATCACTCGCGACTAATTATCAGTCGAGCCTAGTCTCTCTCTCTCTCTCTCTCTCTCTCTCTCTCTCTCTCTCTCTCTCTCTCTCTCTCTCTCTCTCTCTCTCTCTCTCTCTCTCTCTCTCTCTCTCTCTCTCTCTCTCTCTCTCTCTCTCTCTCTCTCTCTCTCTCTCTCTCTCTCTCTCTCTCTCTCTCTCTCTCTCTCTCTCTCTCTCTCTCCCCCCCTGCAAATCCTTTGCGACAATTAATTTGTCTAGCTGTTTGCGGAAGGTTACTCTTCTGGTGGTCAATTAACGTTTGGCTACGTAATCAGAACGACCGTAATTTCTATCACTAAAGCCCTGCTCATCTCTGATAGGCGTAGTCATGCTTAGGGAGAGAGTCATATATCTCATTCCGCTATGCACAAACACTTTTTGTTCGAGTTTCGTTTCTCGTTTGTGTTTCGTATCTCGTTCATGTTTCGTTTCTCGTTCGTGTTCATCTTTCTTTTTTGAGCTATTTTTCGTTTCTCACACACGACTGATTCTCTTAATTCCCTCTTTCTCCAACATGGTATTAGAGCTATTTTCATAGCTTGATAAGCTTCTACAGTACAAGACTCTACTAGCCGATAGACTAATTGTTTTCTTGTTCTGTATTTTCAGTATCAGATTTTCATACTTAAGTCACTGATAGTTTTCCCTATCACTTAGACTAATTCTTCCACATGGATTCCCAAGGGAAAATTGGTCCTATCATGGACAAGCTTGATGGAGCCAGTTACCATCTGTGGATATTTAAGATGAAAACTGTACTAATGGCTAAAGAATTATATGACGTTGCTACAAGTGCAGAAGGAAAACCCAAAGCAGACAATGCAGCAATCGCTAGATGGAAGCTGACGGATGGAAAGGCTTTTGCGCTGATCATCCTCAACATCACGGATACCCAGATCAGCCATGTATCTGAGGCTCAGACATCGAAAGAAGTTTGGGACATCTTGAGAATGCTATACGAAGTGCGAGATATAGGCTTCCAAGCTACATCTCAGAAGAAATTCTACTCCCTCATGATGACAAATGGTGATTCTCTGCAGAATCACATTAATCAATTCAAGAACCTGCTAAGACAAATGGCCACTGCCAGATTTGTCATAGAGGATCAAGACACAGTGATGCAACTGCCTACAAGCTTGCCAAGCTCTTACGATAGTTGGGTAATGATCATCACGACTCATCCAGAATTGACTCTTTCGAGAGTCATTACTATGTTGTTGCAGGAAGACATGCGGAGGAACGAAACCTCAAGTTCCTCAGCTGATTCTCATGCCTTGTACACCAACAAGAGCACGACAAAGCAGAAGAAGAAGAAAGGCTCGAAGCAATCAAAGCCAGACCAGATACCAGCTCAGCACAAGGAACAGTCGAATCCGCAGACAAAGAAGAAGCTGTTCTGTAGATACTGCAAGTGAAATAATCACAAAATTTAAGACTGACGGATTATTCAAGCAAAGAACAACAACAAGGGGCAGTCGAATCAAGTGGCATATGCAGCTACAGCCTCGTTGGCTGTTTCGAGTCCTATACACCTTACAGTACCCAGAAATATGTCCACCTTGGTGACAGTAGGACACATGCTATTAAAGGTGAAGGCACTGTAAGATTAAGCTTTGCAAATGATCAGTCTAAGCTACTCTCTAAAGTCCTGTATGTACCAAATTTATCTACGAATCTGCTCTCTGTAAGCAGAATCACAGATCTAGGACATAGAATAGAATTCAAATGTGATCAATGTAAAGTAGTTGATAGGACATGCAAGATCCTAGCACTCGGAAAGAGGCATGGATACTTGTATAAATCAAGTCATTGCTTTTTTGCATCTAGTCTGGCTCTCAGTACTTCTATTCATGCAAATAAAGGTTTACTTTGGCATTATAGACTTGGTCATTTAAATCATGTTGTTGTACAACAAATGTCTAGACAATCTATTGTTCTTGATCTCGACTATCCTCGTGAAAAAGTCATGTTACCTGTCTGTCAAGACTGTCTAGTTGGTAAACAGACTAGGAAACCATTTAAATCAAGCCATCAGCATATTGCTAGAGGATTGCTAGATGTTGTACATTCAGATATTTGTGGCCCGATGAAAAATCCTTCGCTGAAGGATGCCAAGTATTTTATAACCTTTATTGATGAATTTTCCAGATTCAGGACTATGGTCGCCTTCAACTGCTTTAGAATCTTCAAGGAGCGTGCAGAAAAGGAGACTGGAAGGATGATCAATGCCCTCAGGTCAAACAACAGTGGAGAATATATCTCTATCGAGTTTAAGGAGTACTGCCAAAGCCAAGGCATTGAGCAGCAATCCATCACTCCTTATAGTCCTTAATCTAATGGCTTAGCTGAGAGGAAAAACCGTACCCTGGTTGAATCTGCCAAATGTATGCTATCGTATGCATCGTTGCCCAAGAGATTTTGGGCTGAAGCTGTCTCCACTGCAGCTTACATCCAGAACAGATGTTCGACCAAGGCCCTCTCAGGCAAGACACCCCACGAGGTGTGGACAAGCTCTAAGCCTTCTTTGAAGAACCTAAGAGTGTTTGGGTGCATTGCCTACGTGCAGATCCCAAAAGACACAAGGAAGAAATTGGACTTCCAAGGTCTCAAGACCATCCTGATTGGATATACTTCATCTGATAATACTTATAAGCTATATGATCCTGATACCCAGCAAATCTTGTATAGCCGGGATGCAGTCTTTATCGAAGATCAGTTCGTCGACCTCAAAGGCAAGGATATTGCTCCAGGAGAACCTTCATCACCTGCCATTGACACGACAATCTGAGCTCCTAGCTCAGGCGTGTCTATTGTCGACCCACTTGTCTCTTGATACATGAACCGACGACAGTCAAAGAGGCACTCAGCCAATCAGACTCTGATCTTTGGAGAGAAGCTATGGACATAGAGTATTCCTCTCTGATCAAGAACCATACATGGTCGTTAGTCGAAGCTCCTATTGGCTACAATATCATTGATTGCAAATGGATCTTTAAGATCAAATACAATGCCAACGGAGCAATTGATCAAAGGAAGGCAAGACTGGTAGCACGAGCATTCACCCAGATCCCGAATGTCAACTACAGCAGGACTTTCACTCCAGTAGTCAAACATTCATCGATCCGAATGCTCTTGTCTTATGTTGTGGTTGCCGATCTTGAAGTACATCAACTTGATGTACAAATAGCCTATCTGAATGGAGTTATAAAAGAAGATATCTACATGATCCAGCCTGAAGGATACATTCTGGAAGGTATGAAGAATCATGTCTGTAAACTCCACAAAGCACTATACGGCTTGAAACAGTCTGCCAGAGCTTGGTTTCAGAGGATCAACACATTCCTCATTGGACAAGGATTCAAACCAAGCACTGCTGATAGCAACGTCTATTCCAAGTCAGTGCATCAATCCTTCATTATCATCACCTTATACGTGGATGATACATTGTTCAACAACAATATCAATTTGGTCAAGGATGCTAAGCAGATGCTATTTTCAGAATTCGACAATACTGATGTGGGAAAAGCTCAATTCTGTCTAAGAATTCAGATCCACAGAGACAGTGAAACGACTGATTTACATCACTCAACAAAGGTATCTTTACAATGTGCTTAACAGATACAATTTAATGAATTGTGAATTAGTTCACTCACCAATGGATCCAGGCCTGCATCTATCAAAGGACCAATGTCCCAGACCAAGCAAGAAGAGGAGCAAATGAGAGAGTATCCTTATCTATTAATACTTGGATCTCTCATGTACACAATGGTCTGTACAAGACCTGATATCTCTTTTGGAGTAAAGTCACTCAGCCAATATATGGCTAATCCTGGCATTACCCATTAAAAGGCTCTCATACGAGTCATGAGATATATTCGAGCTACCATGGACCAGTGCATCTGTTATGGAGATGTCAGCAACAACAATATTCATCAGCTCAGTGGTTATTCTGATGCAAACTGGGGCGGAGATGTAGACAATCGTAAATCCACATCTGGATTTACATTCTTCTTTAATGGCGGTCCTATCTCATGGAACAGTCATAAGCAAACCTCTATCGCACTTTCTTCTATAGAAGCCAAATAGATTGCTGCTTCTCAATCTATTAAGAAAGCATTTTGGTTGAGAAATTTACTATCAGATGTTAATCAGTATTAGTACTGCCCTAAAATTTTATTTAGTGATAATCAGAGTGCTATTGCCTTATTGGCCAATCCTAGATTTCACTCTAGGAGTAAGCACATTGAAATCAGATATAACTATATCAGGGATAAGGTTCTCAACAAAGAGGTGAGCTTAACGTATTGCAGAACGCAAGACATGGTTGTAGACATATTCACGAAAGCACTCAGTGCTAATGCACACAACATATTTTGTGCATTGCTTAGTCTAAAGATCAAGGCATTCACAGATCCAGATTAAGAGAGGGGGGTGTTGGATTTATTTCCTCTGCTCTCCTAAATCCCATTTTCATATGCCTCCATTTATGCTGTATTTTTACTCACGTTCTCGCACAGTCTACATATTTACATGTAAATTCTCACAGGCGAAGAAAAGGCGAAGGAATCGTGTAACTGTATTTTTACACGTGTTTTGGTGACAGACGAAAAAGCCGACACTGTCTTACAAAATGCCGAAGATGCCCTAGAAACCAAAGGGACCCTGCAAATCAAATCCTACGGCAATCCATCTGAGTGATGCATTTTTGCATCTTCACCAACATTCATATCAGCAAAGGCTGACGTCGCTGCATCTTCACGCTCACCCCATGCGGCTACGCTAACAGACTTGACAGCGACTGCAGCCACCCACGATCTCCTACAAACAACACATCCACTTTGCACTTTCTTCACCTGCACACCTACAACAATATGTATATATACCCAGAGCACGCGGGTTCATTTGCTATTGTCTTGTGCTACAAAAATCAAGAATTAGCAAATTGTGCCTTTTGGTCTTTCACCATAAACACTCCTTCGTCCATGTCGAGTTCGGGGGATAGATATGATATTGTGACTACATTCGCCTATTGATCCGGTTGCTTGTTGCGATTCCTGAGTGTTTCTGCTGACTGTGGAGAAACACGAATAAAACTACAGAATTGGATAACGAATGGATGGAGATTAGAGATCAATTATTCGGATGAAGCACTCCCGATAGTAGAACAATTAACAGTAGCTTCTGAGGCATGGCTTCAAAATAGATTTTAACTTCATTACATTCACAGAGTCTCCCTCTCACTCTCACCACATTTCTCACAACACTAGTTCATGTTTGTTGCATGCAGGTACCGTACTTCCCATCTCATCAATCGCAACACTGTGAGTCTGATGTTCGTGGCTAGGATGAGGACTCAGTTGGTGGATCTAGCTAGTTTTTGTATTCTAGCCTAGATATATGTACATTTATATATATTTCTATACTTGGACTATTTTTGTTTTTGGTACATTCATGTATGGTTATTTTGTTAATCATAATTTATCATATGTTTTTAATTGCATGAAATATAAATTGAATATTTGTAATTTTTAGGGTGGAATGAAGCCAAATTTTTTTTTTGACTCCTTTTTGAATGAAACTCATTTACTTGGACTAAGCATTGAATGAAACTTTTTTAAATATAATTTACTTATGGCCCCAAACATGGTTGATATGATAATTTGCTTTTAGGTCAAAGTAGGCCTGGGACCTCAAATTATGACCTAAATTTAGTAGGAGGAGAGTCATATGTGTAACATCCTTCCAAGAGATTTTAAGAAACTACCTATCATTGAACATTGATTTGTGGGTCCTCCCTATATCCCCCCCCCCCCCCCCCCCCCGCCCCTTGATACTACTACCAATGCCCCTTCTCTACATTAAGGGAGATCGTAGGACGAGCCACATTAGTTTCTCTTGTTTTGGAAGTTGCAATGATGATGGTCTGCTTGGTGTGGTCTCTACAAAAAGAGAGAGCTTAAGAGAGATAAGTAGAGAAAAGGATAAAGCTTGAAAGAAAGCTTTAAAAATGTGTGTGTGTGTGTGTGAGATCTTAATTACTAACACAATGAAAGCAAATAGTGAGCAAAAAAAAAGTGAGGAAATGCATTCAAGAACGCTCAATTTATAGCTATTTGGGAATGCAAGTTTGTGTGGATGTGCCACAACATTTTTTTTCCATGTGTGGCAAAAAATGGAAATTGTTTTGGTATGGTCCTGCCCCTCAAGGTGTGAAGATCCAACTTTTTTTTGTGCCCACGGTCTACAAGGTGTTGAAACTTAAGTGGAAAGGAAAAATGCAAATGATTGTTTCCAAAATAAGGTCATTATTTTAGTTGATTAAAAAACGGTGAGACTTGATTTGCAAACTGAAATAAATTAAATGTCTTGTCTCACTCTTCTAAGGACAAAGTAAGACAAGACATTCATATTTTTTTATTTTAAAGGACAAATATTAAAATGATAGGATATTAAATTTAAATAATTTAAAAGAAAATCTTAGAAATAACAAAATATTAAAGAATAGTTTGACATGTTTCAAGGTTTCTTATTTTTTTTCAGGATAGTGGTATATAAGGGAATTGTCGGGGATTGCAAACATGTGCCACCTATGGCAAGCTTTAGTCACTTGTGTGCTCACGATGGCAATTTCGGACCATGGCATTTAATCCATCTTGAAACACACACAAAGAAGTCTAGCATTCCTTATAATAATACCCAACTAGTATTGGATTTTTTAAAGGACTCCAATACCCTAAACCGGCTGGTATCGAAAATTTCGATTTCTGTCCCACATTGGTTGGTACAAGATATGTCATGGGGGGAACCTCAATGTATTTGAAGAATCAAACAATTATGAACTTACTATTTTGTATGTTACTTTTCATATCTCCAAGATTTTGGGACATACTTGTGACTTCAGAAAAACCCTCCCAATAAGGTAGTCTAAAATCACTGTTCTATCAGACTTCTAGAACATACTACAAACCTTGGAATAACCCTCCCAAATCTAAAAGTTTTCAATTGGCTAATATTGAAGGTAGTTCCGACGCTAGTATAATTACTCACAAACTTTGAAATCTGTGTCCTTCTCCGCAACTTTTTTGTGAATGAAGGTGGAGGAAATAATGCGAGGAAGGAGCGCGTACCTGCCCTCTGTGAAAAAATACATACCCAAAACACATTAGTGGATGAAAAAGATCTTGGGCAAATTTGGTTGCACATCTATAAATAGCTAGAGAATATAAAACACTATTTTATGCATGCTAGAACTTAGAACTGCACAAAGATTTGATCATAAACACTTAGATATGACTTAGTACTATCCTTGTTCATATTGGTGCAGTAAAGTACATACAATATTGTACTTCACAGTTGTGAAAGCTAGATCAACCATAAAATCAACATTCTACACACAGAAACTCAAGATATGAAGAGATAACAAATGAGATGGACATATAATCAAAAGAGAAAATTTCTCCATACAAAATGAGAATATGAAGATGATTCCTCCACGGTTTTACAGCTTTTTATAGCATCCATAGTGTCACTTGGCCACTTGCCCTAAACTTGCCCTGAAATAGCAACTTCTAGGTACTTCACTTAAAACCTAGAAATAAATGACTAGTTTTAATGTATCTCAACTAACCAATAGTAGTAGCGCTAAATCCGACCTTATCCACTTATATACTTGTTAAAAATGTTAAGGACACTATTTTTAGGCCTTATTTACATTAGAAAAAGTATATCTAGGTTGAAATTTCACTTTGGCCTCCAAAAATGTCAATAAACCAACAAAACTAATTGACAATTTTTCACACTTCATCTTCAACTAGTTTTACCACACAATTTTGATCCATCTTAAGAATGATCTCCATCCTAAGTATAGACCTCCTTTCTATGGTTTTATAGTAACTTCTATTGATACAGAGAATAGTGTCCAAATTGGATGTTTCACTATTTCTTACATCAATTTGACACATCAAGATGTAATTAGAACATGAAGAACCAATTAGAATGTAAACATAATGATTCCTCCATGCTTCAAACTTTGAACTCTCTGGAAAAGAATAGTAACATGATAGTTATCATCCAATGCTTGCTTGTCTCCTCCATTTTTGTCCTTCCTTGATATGTCTTCACCATGAAAATAAATAAATGAGCTTCCATCTCCATCTTGCCATAAGCTATCATCAACACTTGATCACTTGATCATGAATGAGTGATAAAATGAGCCTCCAATAGCTTCATTTCCATCAGCAAAACCAGCCAAGAATGCTAGTACAACTCCAACAACGAGATATTGCAAGACAATGTAGCTAGTTTCACCATATCTGGACAATTTGCACACCTTGACATGAAATAGCTCAAACATAAGATAGAACAAGTAAAGTAAACTTGAACGACACTTCCTTGCTGCTCCCATGACCTTACCTGACTCTTCAATAACCTGCAAAAATAGATCCAAAGTATCTTTGCCACTTGACTAGCTCCTAATTGCAATCATTCCTTTTGGGTAGTTGAAACACTTTGAGATCAACCTCTTGATCTTGCACTTGACCATAAAAGCCATTGAAATGTTTTTTTTTGTCCAGATCCATTACTTGCATCCATTCCTTGAAAACCATCATCCACTTGCATAACATCACCTAGACAATAAGATGAACCAAGGCATTTGAGTAACGCAAAATGAGTCACTTCCACTTGCTTACCCTTCTCATCATATGTAAGCCTAGATGGCTTTTGTCTATAACTTGAGGATATTCTTAGAAATTGACTTGGAGAAGCATCTCCACCATCACAATCCAAATAACCATCTTCCTCACCACCAAAGTTTTAGATTGATCAAAATCAACAACTTCAAGCTTATCCACACTCTCCTCTTCAAAGACAACATCTTAGAAATTTGTGCTTTCTTTGACTTAGGAATGTAAACCCTATAAGCTTTTCTTACTTCACTATGGCCAACAAAGATTCCCTTCAAGAATCCAAAAGATGGGTTGACATAGCAAGTCTTAGCAAAGATATTCAAATGCTCCTTCCTTGGCTTCTTACCAAAAAGAACTTCAAATGAACTCTTCTCATCCAAGTCTTCATTTGAGTACCTATTGCAAAAAACTTAGCGCACATCAAAGCTTCACCCCAATATGACTTAGGAAGATTTGCATTCACCCTCATGGATTTGGCTCTTTCAAAAAGAGTTCTTTTACTTTCTTCCACACCATGTAGATCCTTTGGGTATGAAAGCTCCCTCTTCATCCCATGTGCCACACAAACCTCTTCAAACTTTGTTGAAAATTCTTTATTTGCCAACTTAAGCACTTGATCTTCATGTTGAATTGACTCTCCACAACATTCTTGAACTTGAGAAACACATGAAATATGAAATCCTTGCTCTCTAGAAGCTAAGTCCAACAATATCCACTAAATTCATGAATGCAAGTCACAAACATCTTTGCTCCTCCCTCAAAGAGCTAGTACAATGCACATCCAAATGTACTAAATGAAAAGACATCTTAGATCTTGAGTTAGATCTAGAAATAGACAACCTTTGTGACTTTGACATTGAACAAAGCTCATCAACTTGCTTCTTTGCCTTCAAACAACAATGGTTAAAGCCAACAAATCCATCAAGTTTGTAGAGCTCACCTTGTCCCTTGCCTTGAGCAATCAATATTCCATTTCTTTTGAACCAACAAGAATCACTGACAAATTCAACGTTGAGCCCTTTTTCAACCATTTGACACACACTTAGCACATTCTTAAAAATGGAAGGTATGAATAGAACATTCTTCAAGCTTACATTCCGATTTGTAGATGAGAGAAAAATAGGAATAGTACCAATGCCCTTGATAACAACTTTACCACCATTGGCCATGATGATGACCTTCTTGTCTCCTTCATAAGGCACCAAAGAAGCGAAGTACTCTTTGTGACATGTCATATAAAAATCTTGCTCCACTATCAATCCACCATGGATCAATATCTCCATCATTGGTTAGCAAATAGGAAGACATAAAAAAAGCATCATCATTTGAGTTTTGATCACCAATACCATCCTCATCAAAAATGAAATTGCCTTGATTCTCATCTTGATCTCTCTTTTGCATGAGGCAATCACATGGAAAATGCCCTTTGACTCCACAATAAAAGCATTTTAGCTTGGATCTATGTTTCTTCTTACCAACAAAAGCAGAAGGCTCACCTTGATCTTGATCCTTTGACCACTTGCTTTTGCCTTTGCTCTTGAACTTGCCCCTTGAGAACATAGCCTCCTCCTCTCCATCTTGAGAAACGGAAGTAGATCCTCCTCTTTATAGAGGCCTCAACTCCTCATTCACCAAGATCTCTTGCAAATCCGTCATACTTGGCAAAGTCTTTTGAATAGAAAAACTTTGAACAAGATTAGCATGATCATCCAACAAGCCATTATGAACAAGTTCTACTTCCTTAATGCTTTCATCAATACATGCTAACTCATCATTAAATGCTTTAACCCTAAAAGAAAAAGCAAAAGAGATTTCATCCTTCTTTTGCATACATTGAAAGATTTGTCTCCTAAGGGTTATTACCCTTGATGTAGACTCATAAAACTTCTTCAAAGCTTTCCAAGCCTCACTTGATGAAGTAAACTTACCAACTTCCTTGAGAAGTTCATTAGTCACATTCATCTTGATCACATGTCAAGCTTTCTTTGCCCTCTTGTCATACCTCACTTGTTCTTGAGGTGCCAAAGCTCTCTCATCCACACCTACAACAATATCCATCAAATCATTCATCTCAAGAAAAGATTCTATCCTCACCTCCCAAGTAGAATACTTTGTTGAGGTAAGCCTATCATTGCCTTCCAACATGAAGCCACTTGAGATTTCCATGTTGCAATGATCTTATCTTATCTTTGAACCTGTTCCAATGCACTAAGCACTAGCTTGAAAATCAACAAATGAAACCTAAGAAGAAATCACAAAGATAGGGACACAATATAGTCTCTCCATTTTCTCTTTCTAGCAAATCCTAGCACATAGAATCTTGATTTCTTGATCACAATAGATCTAAGCATAATATGATGAACTTTTGCCAAAACCTAAGATTGAAAGACACTCTTGTAAAAATCCAGCAACTTAAAATCAAGAGATCCTATCAAATTTAGGGTTACTCCAAAAATGCAAAATATTGAATCAAACAAAATCTACATGCAAAAGCTAGAATCTAGATATCTCAACTAATAGAATGTACCATCCACAATGATGTGAAATTTTTGTCTCCACATTCTAGTGAGTGGTTTCAAAAATTGGCCATCTACAAGTGTTTTGACCTAAAATGACTTTAATATCACAAAGATCCAAACTCTCTACTTGAAACTAAAAAATTTGAGCTAGACACACCTCCAAATCCACATAAAATTCATGGCGCCCTCAAATCCACCAACTTTGGCCTGCAACCTGCTCTGATACCATGTGTATAAATACATATCCAAAACACACACTAGTGCATCAACAAGATCTTGGGCCAGCTTGCTTGCACATCCGGAAATAGCTAGAACATAGAAATCACTACTTTATTTACTCTTGTGAAAATGAGTACAAGGCATTGACTTCAACAACCAAAGAACTCCTATGGCTAAGAAGACTTTTGGTGGAGCTTCAAGTGCTAAAAGCCGAGGAGGTACCTTGCATCTATTGTGACAATCAAGATTCCCAACAAATTGCTACCAATCCAATGTTCCATGCTAGAACAAAGTATATTGAGATAGCTCATCACTTTGTGAGGGAGAAGGTGCAATACAAGGAGGTTCAACTTCATCATGTGTCATCATATGAATGCATAGCTGATATCTTAGCCAAACCTTTGGTTAAAGATTCATTTTCCAAGTTAAGAGATTCTCTTGGAGTTATAAATAGATGTACAATAGACTTGCCAAGTTAGAAGTGAGGAGGAGTGTTAAACATATCACTTCCAACTTGATGTACCTTGTAGATCTCAAGTTAATTGATCTTGATAGGGTCACACGTGTGGAGTCTGTTCCCACATGTGAGAGAATGTACAAAAGTCACTTCTATAAAGTTAGATTGATTTTAGCTTGATCTACACTAGTGTGGAATTGACCTTTGAGTAGAATCTTGAAAATGGTCAAATTGGTCAAACTTTGTGTAAATAGATTGGACTTCCATGTGAATGAGTTATTACTCACACATGTCAAGATACCATTCACACGTGTGGATAAGTTCCTAGAAGATAAGATAGGAAGATTCCATTAGATCCTATTTTATAGAGAATATTCCTATAAGTGTGGAAGACTAGTTTTCTGTTTTCTAGCCAAAGAGAATAGTCAACTTTGGGAAATGAGCACATATGGCTCCCATTGGTGGATCTGGATGACTAGGCACTCTTCACACGTGTGAAGGCTTGCTGGATAGTACATAGCTCGTGGATGTACTTGATCTATAAAGGGATCAACCAAATCAATAACAAGTTGATGTGACATTGGCAAATTCTAGTCTTGGTTGTGTTTTCCACATTTGTCTTGAGTTTTTATGATTGGAATGCATTTGTAAGCTAATGTACTTTACTCTCTATAAACAGGCTGTACTAGTACTGTCCTCCACACGTGTGACGCCGCCCATCCATGTTTTTGAACATTTGATCCATTGCTCTTGCCTAAATCATAGTGTAAAGCATCTAGATCAAGATCTAACACCTAGAACTTGATAGATCTTTGGATTAAGCAATTAATAACTCTTAATGATTGATAAGTACAATCATATTTGTCCTTTTTCTTTAAAAATTGACAGGGCCTAGGTCTCTTGATTGATTTGAAGCATATCCATTTTCTCTGCACTCGATTCTGTCTTCTATATTTGCAATGATTTAAGCACAAAGTCAATACAATAGCCACATTTTGAAATACATATTGACTTAGTATTAAGAGTCAAAGCTTACTGTAAAGTGTTTTTTTCACACTTATTCAGCTCAAATTAAATTATATTTCCTTCAAATGTTTCATATTGGTACTCTCTATTTCACAATAGTGTTCCTTCGATTTACAGTTTTTTGGAATCAAGAGTGATGGTTACCTTCACAGTTATACAGCTCACTTTAAATTATATCTCCTTGAGATGTTTCATATTAGTACTCTCTAGTTTGCGATAGTGTTCCTTCATAGTACATGTATTTGGAATCAAGAGAGTTGCTTACCTTGGAACCTTGGCATTGGAATCCACCTTGTCAGACCATGTATGCTCCAACTACCTATATAAGGTCTAAATATTCTTCTCGAACATAGATCAGGATTGATTTCGAGGTTGGTAGGTATCACATCTCCTTGTCCTTTATTTTTGAGGTTTGAAATCTCAATGTTAAGCCTTTGTAGAAGTCTTCTCTAATGAATTGCTCCATTATTTTCTTATTGATATGAGCTTCCGAGAAACGCCCGTGAGACTGATACTGTATGACTAGAGGTTTCAAACAGGTCCTTTGGCTATGCTGGCCCTTCTTGTGACATGTCAGCCTCTACAAAACCCTCCCTACCTTGATTGTTTGGTTTAGGTGGCTGATAGATGAGTGGAACAAGTACTCCTATGAATTAGTGATATAATAAGCCTCCTTTAGCTTCATTTCTATCAGCAAAACCAGCCAAGAATGGCAGTACAACTCCAACATAAAAATGATGCAAAACAATGTAGCTAGTTTCAACATTTCTTGACAATTTGCACACATTTACATGAAATTGCTCAAACATGAGTTAGAAAAAGTAAAGTAAACTTGAAAAACACTTACTTGCTACTCCTTGGACCTTACTTGAGTCTTCAAACACCTACAAAAATAGATCCACAATATCTTTGCCATTTGATTTCCCTTTCATGCTCTTGACTAGCTCAAAATTGCCAACTTTCCTTGTGTGTTGTTGAAGTCCTTTGAGATCAACATCTTGATCTTCCACTTGACCATCAAAGTCATTGAATAAAACCTCTTTTCCAGATCCATTAGTTGCTTCCATTCCTTGAAAACCATCATCCACTTGCATAGCATCAGCTAGACAAGAAGATGAACCAAGACATGTGAGTAAAGAAAATTTGTATCTTCAACTTCCTTACCCTTCTCATAATATCTAAGCCTAGATGGATTTTGTCTTTCCCTTGAGGATCTTCTTAGAACTTGACTTGGAGATGCATCTCCACCATCACCATTTCGTGAACTATGCATATCACCACCAAAAATGTTAGATTCATCAACATAAACAACATCACTATAGCCAACAAGTATTCCCTTCAAGAATCCAAAAGATGAGTTGACATAGAAAGTATTACCAGAGATCTTCAAATGCTCCATCCTTGGCTTCTTACCAAAAAGGACCCCATATGAACTCTTACCATCCAAGTCTTCATTTGAGTACCTATTGCAAACAAAGTTAGCACACATCAAAGCTTCACCCCAAAATGACTTCAGAAGATTTGCATTCATCCTCGTGGATTTAGCTCTTTAAAAAAAAGTTTTCTTCCTCTTTTCCACACCATGTAGAACCTTTGAGTTTGAAAGCTCCCTCTTGATCCCATGTGCCACACAAACCTCTTTGAACTTTTTAAATAGGTCTTCATTTGCTAACTTTAAGCACTTGATTTTCATGTTGAATTGACTCTCCACAACATTCTTGAACTTGAGAAAGACATCAAATATGAAATCCTCACTCTTTAGAATATAAATCCAACAATATCTACTAAAGTCATCAATGCAAGTCACAAATATCTTTGCTCCTCCATTACACAAAGAACTAGTACAATGTACATCCAAATGTACTAAATGAAAAGGCATCTTAGAATTTGAAACAGATCTAGAAAAAGATAACCTTTCTGACTTTGACATTGAACAAAGTCCACCAACTTGTTTCTTTGCCTTCAAACCATCATGGTTAGAGCCAACAAATCCATCAAGTTTGTGGAGCTCACCTTGTCTTTTGCCTTGAGCAATCAAGACTCCATTCCTTTTGATCAAGCAAGAATCACCAACAAATTCCACTTTGTGACCTTTTTCAACCATTTGACACACACTAACAGCATTCTTAGTAATGGAAGGTATGAACAAAACTCTCCTATTTGTAGATGAGAGAAAAATAGGAATAGTACCAATTTCCTTGACAACAAGTTTGCCATCATTGGCCATGTTGATGACCTTCTTCTCTCCTTCATAAGGCACCAAAGAAGTGAAGTACTCTTTGTGACATGTCATATCAAAGCTTGCTCCACTATCAATCCACCATGGATCAATATCTCCATCATTGGGTAGCAAACAGAAGATATAAAAAAAGAATCATTTGAATTTTGCTCATCAACACCATCTTCATCAAAACTGAAATTTCCTTGTTTCTCATCTTGATCTCTATTTTTCTTGAAGCACTCACTAGAAAAATGTCATTTGACTCCATAATAGAAACATTTTAGCTTAGATCTATCTTTCCTCTTGCCAACAAAAGTATAAGCCTCACCTTGATTTTTCCCTTTAGACCACTTGCCTTTGCCTTTTTACTTGAACTTGCCCTTTGAGAACATAGCCTCTTGCTCTCCAACTTGAGAAATGGAAGTAGATCCTCCTCTTGATAGATGCCTAAACTCCTCATTCACCAAGATCTCTTGCAAGTAGTGATGTCTATCTTCTAGCTATCTCTAGATGTGTAACCAAATTGGCCCCAAATCTTGTTGATCCAATAATGTGTTTTGGATCTGTATTTTTTCATAGAGGGCATGTATTGCTCCTACATCACATCATTTCCTCCAACTTTATTCACAAAAAAGTTGCGGAAAAGGACACAAATTTCAAAATGTGTGTTCATGCACAATGGAATGAGCTATATGACTCTTTCCCTAAGCATGACTACGTCTACTAGAGACGAACATGGCTTTAGTGATAGAAATCATGGCCGTTCTGATTACGTAGCCAAACGTTAATTGAACACCAAAAGAGTAACCTTCCGGGAATAGCTAGACAAATTAAATGCCGCAAAAGATTCGTGAAAGAGAGAGAGAGAGAGAGAGAGAGAGAGAGAGAGAGAGAGAGAGAGAGAGAGAGAGAGAGAGAGAGGGAGAGAGAGAGAGAGAGAGAGAGAGAGAGAGAGAGAGAGAGAGAGAGAGAGAGAGAGAGAGAGAGAGAGAGAGAGAGAGAGAGAGAGAGAGAGAGAGAGAGAGAGAGAGAGAGAGAGAGAGAGAGAGAGAGAGAGAGAGAGAGAGAGAGACTGGGCTCGATTGATAATTAGTCGCGAGTGATTCGCGAAATACAAGACTAAATATTAGTCATCTACTGACTGATAACAAATTGAGCAACTGGAAAATTCAGACAAAATGAAAAACAACAAGCATAGCAATACTGACACAGATCTGAACGTAGAACAAAGAGCTGCCATCGGATAAAGTTTATCAAATATACATGTCAATAATGCGGTAGCACAAGACAATAGTGGACGAACCCGCGTGCTCTGGGTATATATACATATTGTTATAGGTGTGCAGATGAAGAAAGTGCAAAGTGGATGTGTTGTCTGTAGGAGATCGTGGGTGGCTGCAGTTGTTGTCAAGTCTGTTAGCGTAGCCGCATGGGACGAGCGTGAAGAGGCAGCGACGTCAGCCTTTGCTGATATGAATGTTGGTGAAGATGCGAAAATGCGTCACTCAGATGGATTGCCATAGGATTTTATTTGCAGGGTCCCTTTGGTTTCTAGGGCACCTTCGGCATTTTGTAAGACAGTGTCGGCTTTTTCGTCTGTCACCAAAACACGTGTAAAAATTCAATTACACGATTCCTTCGCCTTTTCTTCACCTGTGAGAATTTACATGTAAATATGTAGACTGTGTGACAACGTGAGTAAAAATATAGCATAAATGGAGGCATATTAAAATGGGATTTAGGAGAGTAGAGGAAATAAATCCAACACCCCCCTCTCTTAATCTGGATCTGTGAATTCCTTGATCTCTAGACTAAGCAATGCACAAAATATGTTGTGTGAATTAGCATTGAGTGCTTTCGTGAATATGTCTGCAACCATGTCTTGCGTTCTGCAATACGTTAAGCTCACCTCTTTGTTGAGAACCTTATCCCTGATATAGTGATATTATTTTCTTATTGATATGAGCTTCTGAGAAACGCCCGTGAGATTGATACTGTATGACTAGAGGTTTCAAACAGGTCCTTTGGCTATGCTGGCCCTTCTTGTGACATGTTAGCCTCTATGAAACCCTCTCCACCTTGATTGTTTGGTTTAGGTGGCTGATAGATGAGTGGAACAAGTACTACTATGAATTAGTGATATAATAAGCCTCTTTAGCTTCATTTCCATCAGCAAAACCAGCCAAGAATGGTAGTATAACTCCAACATAAAAATGATGCAAAACAATGTAGCTAGTTTCAACATTTCTTGACAATTTGCACACATTCACATGAAAGTGCTCAAACATGAGATAGAAAAAGTAAAGCACTTCCTTCCTACTCCTTTGTCCTTACTTGAGTCTTCAAACACCTACAAAAACGGATCCACAATATCTTTGCCATTTGATTTCCCTTTCATGCTCGACTAGCTCAAAATTGCCAACTTTCCTTTTGTGTTGTTGAAGTCCTTTGAGATCAGCATCTTGATCTTCCACTTGACCATCAAAGTCATTGACTAAGAACTCTTTTCCAGATCCATTAGTTGCTTCCAATCCTTGAAAACCATCATCCACTTGCATACTATTAGCTAGACAAGAAGATGAACCAAGACATGTGAGTAAAGCAAATTTGTATCTTCAACTTCCTTACCCTTCTCATTATATGTAAGCCTAGATGGATTTTGTTTTTCCCTTGAGGATCTTCTTAGAACTTGACTTGAAGATTACACAAAGAACCAGTACAATGTACATCCAAATGTACTAAATGAAAAGGCATCTTAGATCTTGAGCTAGATCTATAAAAAGACAACCTTTGTGACTTTGACATTGAACAAAGCCCACCAACTTGCTTTTGCCTTCAAACCATCATGGTTAGAGCCAACAAATCCATCAAGTTTATGGAGCTCACCTTGTCTCTTGCATTGAGCAATCAAGACTCCATTCCTTTTGATCAAGTAAGAATCACCAACAAATTCCACTTTGTGACCTTTTCAACCATTTGACACACACTAAAAACATTCTTAGTAATGAACGATATGAACAAAACTCCCTATTTGTAGATGAGAGAAAAATAGGAACAAGTTTATCATCATTGGCCATGTTGATGACCTTCTTCTCCCTCTCATAAGGCACCAAAGAAGTGAAGTATTCTTTGTGACATGTCATATCAAAGCTTGCTCCACTATCAATCCACCATAGAAAAAATATCTACATCATTGGCTAGCAAACAAAAGATATAAAAAAAGAATCACTTAGAATTTCGCTCATCAACACCATCTTCATCAAAACTGGAATTTCCTTGTTTCTCATCTTGATCTCTATTTTTCTTGAAGCACTCATGAGAAAAATGTCATTTGACTCCACAATAGAAACATTTTAGCTTAGATCTATCTTTTCTCTTGCCAACAACAATATAAGCCTCACCATGATCTTGCCCTTTAGACCACTTGCCTTTGTCTCTTCCCTTGAACTTGCCCTTTGAGAACATAGCCTCTTGCTCTCCAACTTGAGAAATGGAAGTAGATCCTCCTCTTGATAGATGCCTAAACTCCTCATTCACCAAGATCTCTTGCAAATCCACCATCTTGGGAAAGTCTTTTGAATAGCAAAAATTTGAACAAAATTAGCATGATCATCCAACAAGCTATTAAGAACAACTTGAACAAGTTCTACTTCTTTAATGCTTTCATCAATACATGCTAACTCATCATTGAATGCTTTAATCCTAGGTTTTGACAATCTATGAGTAAATTCTTTGCGAGTTTTGAGAGTTTCATTTACAAATGATTTCTAAACTTCATGGCACATGGTATGCGATAAAAAATATATAGGATTTATATATAATCATTTTATATTAGATAAAAACTAACCTGATTATACCAATGGATTCTACATATAAAAAACGGAGCACTTTTGCTTTTTGGATGATCTCAATCCGAGCAATAGTAAGAAAGTTATGAAAGTTCAACATTTTTTAGAATAGAAAACATTTTCTCCTTGGAATCTAAAAGGGGTAGCACGCCGGCGTGCTACCCCTTTCAAGCTCCAAGAAGAAAAAAAAATTAGCCTAAAAAACTTTGAAGGGCGATAACTTTCTTAATATTGCTTGGATTGAGATGATCCAAAAAGCAAAATTGCTCCATTTTTCATATAGAATACATTGCTGTAATCAAATTTGATAAAAAAAAATATATAAAAATATTTTAACTCTATTATTTGTAATTTTTAGGGTGGAATGAACCCAATATTTTTTTTTTGGATGTCTTATTGAATGAAGCTCATTTATTTAAACTAACATTGAATGAAACTTTTTAGATAGCCCGAAACAGGGTTGTTATGGTTATTTGTTTTTAGGTCAAAGTTGCCATGGGACCTCAAATTATGACCTAAATTTAGTATGAGGAGTCAGATGTGTAACATCCTTCTAAGAGATTTCAAGAAACTACCTATCACCATACATTAAGTCACGGATCCGCTCTCTCTCTCTCTCTCTCTCTCCATGATATTAATACCAGTGCCTCTTCTCTACATTAGAGGAGATCGTAGGAGGAGCTGCATCAGTGTCTCTTGTTTTGGAAGTTGCAATGATTATGGTGTGCCTAACGTGCTCTCTAGAAAAAGAGATAGCTTGGAAAAAAAAGAGAGGTTGGAAAAAAGAGAGAGCTCGAAAAAAGATAGAGCTTAAGAGAGATGAGTAGAGAAAAAGATAAAGCTTGAAAGAAAGCTTTAAAAATGTGAGTGTGTGTGTGTGTGTGAAAGATCTTAATCACTAACACAATGAAAGCAAATAGTGAGCAAAAATAATGAAAACTATGTGTGAGCAAAACAAAAGCGAGAAAATGCATTCAAAAACGCTCAATTTATAGCTTTTTGGGAATACAAGTTTGCGTGGATATAAAGAAAGACGAACATGAAAAAGAAGAAAACTCGAAACTTGAATGAGAATGAACTCGAACGGAATGTGTTCGTGCGCAACGGAATGAGTTGTCAGATCCGTTGGCACAGTTGTATGAGATGAGCGTGAGAAGGCCTCAACGTCATCTTTTGCTGAAATGAAAGTTGGTGAAGCGCCTGTCACAAAACGTGTGTGAAAACACAGTGTCGCGTTTCTTTCACCTTTTCTTCGTCTATGAGAATTTACTTGTATTTATGCAGACAATCATGTTATATTCGTCTGTCTTATTTTACATGTAAATATGCAGACTGTGTGACAACGTGAATAAAATGCAGCATGAATGGAGGCAGATTAAAATGGGATTTAGGAGAGTAGAGGAGATAAATCCACGGAATTCTTTTTTATGCGTGGCAAAAATTGAAATTTTTTTTGGTACAATCCTGCACATCACGGCCTGCCAGGTGTCAAAATGCTAATTTTTTGTGCCCTCAGCTTACAAGGTGTCGAAACCTAAGTGGAAAGAAAAAATGTAAATGAATGTGTGTAAAAGAAATCATTATTTTAGTTGATTAAAAAAGGATGAGATTTGATTTGCAAACTAGCATTAATTAAATGTCTTGTTTATTTTAAAGGACAACTATTAAAATGATAGGATATTAAACTTAAATAATTTAAAAGAAAATCTTAGAAATAACAAAATAATAAAGAATAATTTGATATGTTTCAAGGTTTCTTATTTTTTTGAGGATAATGGTATATAAGGGAATTGTCGGGGATTGCAAACATGTGCCACCTATGGCAAGCTTCAGGCACTTGTGTGCTCACGATGGCAATTTCGGACCATGGCATTTAATCCATCTTGAAACACACACAAAGAAGTCTAGCATTCCTTATAATAATACCCAACTAGTATTGGATTTTTTAAAGGACTCCAATACCCTAAACCGGCTGGTATTGAAAATTTTGATTTCTGTCCCACATTGATTGGTACAAGATATGTCATGGGGGGAACCTCAATGTATTTGAAGAATCAAACAATTATGAACTTACTCTGCACTTGTTTTGGAAGTTGCAAAGATGATGGTGTGCCTGATGTGCTCTCTTGAAAAAGAGATAGCTTGGAAACAAAAGAGAGCTTGGAAAAAAGAGAGGGCTTAGAAAAAGATAGAGCTTAAGAGAGATGAGTAGAGAAAAAGATAAAGCTTGAAAGAAAGCTTTAAAAATGTGAGTCTGTGTGTGTGTGTCGAAGATCTTAATCACTAACACAATGAAAGAAAATAGTGAGCAAAAATAATGAAAACTATGTGTGAGCAAAACAAAAGCGAGGAAATGCGTTCGAAAACGCTCAATTTATAGCTTTTTGGAAATACAAGTTTGCGTGGATATGCCACAAAATGTTGGGAAAAAGGAGGGTGTGTGAGGATGAGAGATGAAAATAGCTAAAAAAAAAGACGAACACGAAAAGAAGAAAACTCGAAACTCGAACGAGAAACGAACTCGACGGAATGTGTTCGTGTACAGCAGAATGAGCTATATTACTTCTAAGCATGACCATGCCTATAAAAAAAAGAGCAAAACATTAGTGATAGAAATCACGGTCACTCTGATTACATAGCCAAACATTAACGAAACACCAGAAGAATAATTTGTCACGAACAACTAGACAAATTATTAGTCGCGAATGATTCGCGAAAGAGCTAGTGTGAGCTCGACTGATCATCAGTGGCTGATAATTCACAAAATTCAAGACAAAATATTAGTCGTCAATAGCTAGACTATTAATTACTCACTATAAACAGATTAGTAGAGTGAGCAACAAGAAAGTCAGACATAATGAAAATAAACATAGCAATGTGACACTAATCTGAACGCAGAATAAGAGAGCTGTTATCAGATTAAGTACAGCGAAATGTACATGTCAACAATGCGGTAAAGCACAAGACAATAGCGGATGAAACCGTGTGCTCTATAAAGCTTAAGCAATCTGTAAATCAGGAATGAACCTGTTACTAACCATAAAGAATCAATGCGCGAGGGCATCTACTTCGTCTATCTCACAAACTTCTAATACTTGCTCTACATTACACACACACTTGGTTTCACTCCCATTATTGAATACACAAATGATATTTAGTATACATACATCTCTTTATAAGTGTGCAAGTGAAGAAAATACAAGGTGGATGTGCTCTCTATAGGAGATCATGGGTGGCTGCTGTTGTTGTCAGATCCGTTAGCACAGTTGCATGAGATGAGCGTGAGAAGGCCGTGCTGTTGACTTTTGCTGAAATGAACGTTGGTAAAGTGCCTGTCACAAAATGCGTGTGAAAACACAATGTCACGTTTCTTTTGCCTTTTCTTCGTCTATGAGAATCTACTTGTATTTATGCAGACAGTCGTGTTTTATTCGTCTATCTTATTTTACATGTACATATGCAGATTGTGTGACAACATGAGTAAAATGCAGCACGTAAAATGGGATTTAGGAGAGTAGAGGAGATGAATCCAACACCCCCTCTTAATCTGGATCCGTGAATGCCTTGATCTTCATACCAAGCAATGCACAAAATTTGGAATGCGCATTAACACTTAATGCTTTTGTGAAAATATCTGCAATCATGTCCTACGTTCTGCAGTATGTTAAGCTCACCTCCTTGTTGAGAACTTTGGCCCTGATGTAGTGATACCGAATCTCGATGTTCTTGCTCATAAAGTGAAATCTAGGGTCGGCCGATAACGCAATAGCACTCTGATTATCACAGAATAAGATTGTAGGGCTGTACTGATACAGATTAACGTCTAACAATAAATTTCTTAACTAAAACGCTTTCTTAATAGATTGAGAAGCAGCAATATATTTTGCTTTTGTAGAAGAAAGTGTGATAGAGGTTTGCTTATGACTATTCCATGAGAGAGGACCGCTGTTGAAGAAGAATGTAATTCCAGATGTGGACTTACGATTGTCTACATCTCCTCCCCAGCTTGCATCAGAATATCCACTAAGCTGATGAAGATTGTTGCTGTTGACATCTCCATAGCAGATGCACTGGTCCATGGTAGCTCGAATATATCTCATGACTCTTATGAGAGCCTTCCAATGAGTAATGCCAGGATTAGCCATATATTGGCTGAGTGAGCTTACACCAAGAGAAATACCTGGTCTTGTGCTGACCATTGCATACATGAGAGATTGAAGTATCGATCGATAAGGATACTCTCTCATCTGCTCCTCTTTCTGCTTGGAAATTTGAAAATTTGAAAGCATTTTGAAAATTTTATACTAACCATGTAATGAGTGATGTGACCTTCTCTCCATGCTTTTGATATTGCATTAACAAACTCGACACAAGTCCTTTGGATAGCTTTCTTATCAATATCAGAGTATTTTTCTTTTCTTAAAATAGCATCATACTATCAATCTTTTTCCGTACATCAACTTTTAGTACTCTGGCTTTGCCGTCTTTCTCAAAGTCCTGAGCGGCAGCAATAATATTTGTCCAGAATGAGTATTGAATATTAGAAGCCTTACCAGTATGATTTGATAGAAAACGACATGCTTTTGCTCCTCCTATGCCTGGCTTAGTTGGCATGTTCCCATTCTTTCTTGAAAGCTTTTCATCTTTTGAATTTTGACATGTCCTTTATGGAGTCCTGCTTTTGATAAAACATCTTCTAATCGAGAGATAGCTTCCTTTGCTAATGATGTTGGCTTAGTATTCCAAGCAAAAACTATATGAAGATAAATGATCTTTTCTATTTATCTAACGTTTGCATGAAGAGTGCAAACATGCACATTTTTTAAGGGGATAGGCAACAAGGGCTTCCAGTTTGGATCTGCATATACTCTAGTAATTCCTATACTCCTAGTTACATCTTTTTCCATTTTCATGCAGTACAAACAAGGGTGTTTTGATGTAGCACCGTGAGAGACATTACACATACATTTCAATATTTTCAAATCACATACTAAGTGCCATTCGACATTGAAGTCTCCAACTCCTGGAACATTGAGAAGTCCATCCATATGGTCCTTGATGATCCTAGGATAAGATGTGCTTGAGAATATCCATGATAATATATCATGGTCCTCTTTCAGTACCTGTCCAAAGAGTTAATCAGACTAGGCTTACAATGTATTAATACTATTCAATGAATGTAATGTAATAATGAGGCTAGTTACCTGAAACGCTGCCAACCACCATATATCATTTTCTGACTGGACACTGAATCTGAAATCTTCTTGGTTCTCTGTTTATGATAGAGCACCATTCATGAGAGTTATACTAACCCTCTCCATCTTCTGCCCTTTCACAATTTCTGACTCATCTAGCTTAAGTACTATGATTATTTTGCAATCAAAGCCATATGACAAACAATTATGATTAACAATTTAACCATACATAAATGGTCCAAAAACCAAAATAGTCCAAGTACATAAGTACATATACTACATCAGTTAATGTATATATATATAGACTAGAATACAAAAATTAGCTAGAACCACCAACTGATTCCTCATCCTAGCCACGAACATCTACTCACGATGTTGCGTTTTATGAGATGGCTATTTTTCTCTTCCTGTATGAACTTGCATGCTTTTCTAAACTTGTTGTATTGTGTGGACTTTGTTATATGTCGAAACTGAACTCTGCGGTAGAACCACTGAAACATTTGACAAATGTAGTTTCGTTTTTCATTGGTTCCTCCATGTTGTGTATTTCGATGAAATGATGCTCGTGCTTGCCAGTGTGACTTCTCCATCCCTTGTGAAGACCATACACTCAAGCTTCCATATGTATTTGCAAAAATGTTGTATGATCTCTTAGTATGTGCTGCATATGTCAAAATCATAATGTTAGTCTTATGTTTGGATCTAAATATATATGAAAATTTGAAAGCATTTTGAAAATTTTATACTAACCATGTAATGAGTGATGTGATCTTCTCTCCATGCTTTTGGTACTGCATTAACAAACTCGACACAAGTCCTTTGGATAGCTTTCTTATCAATATCAGAGTATTTTTCTTTTCTTAAAATAGCATCATACTATCAAGATTTTTCCATACATCAACTTTTAGTACTCTGGCTTTGCCGTCTTTCTCGAAGTCCTGAGTGGCAGCAATAATATCTGTCCAGAATGAGTGTTGAATATTAGAAGCCTTACCAGTATGATTTGATAGAAATCGACGTGCTTTTGCTCTTCCCATGCCTGGCTTAGTTGGCATGTTCCCATTCTAACCTGAAAGCTTTTCATCTTTTTGAATTTTGACATATCCTTTATGGAGTCCTGCTTTTGATAAAACATCTTCTAATCGAGAGATAGCTTCCTTTGCTAATGATGTTGGCTTAGTATTCCAAGCAAAAACTATATGAAGATAAATGATCTTTTCTATTAATCTAACGTTTGCATGAAGAGTCCAAACATGCACATTTCTTAAGGGGATAGGCAACACAGGCTTCCAGTTTGGATCTGCATATACTCTAGTAGTTCCTATACTCCTAGTTACATCTTTTTCCATTTTCATGCAGTACAAACAAGAGTGTTTTGATGTAGCACAGTGAGAGACATGATACATACATTTCAATATTTCAAATCACCTACTAAGTGCCATTCAACATTGAAGTCTCCAACTCCTGGAACATTGAGAAGTCCATCCATATGGTCCTTGATGATCCTAGGATAAGATGTGCTTGAGAATATCCATGATAATATATCATGGTCCTCTTTCAGCACCTGTCCAAAGAATTAATCAGACTAGGTTTACAATGTATTAATACTATTCAATGAATGTAATGCTGCCAACCACCATATATCATTTTCTGACTGGACACTGAATCTGAAATCTTCTTGGTTCTCTATTTGTGATAGAGCACCATTCATGAGAGTTATACTAACCCTCTCCATCTTCTTCCCTTTCACAATTTCTGACTCATCTAACTTAAGTACTATGATTATTTTGCCATTCACCTTTTCATAGGTTATATCATAGAATGTGACGATGTATCTCAGCAAGTAATTTAGATCAACAAATAAATTGTTTGATGAATTATAGAATATAGATCTCCCATCAGTTTCATACACCTCCTCAATATGAATTGGAGTCCCAGTGATCTTATGCATACCTATGTTTAATGTATCCCTCTCTTTCTTCAAGTGATATGTCCTAGGGATTGGGACTTTTCTAATTTGAATTTGCTTAAAAGCTTCTCTAATTAGTTTAAATATTGTTGCATATGCTTCCCTGCTAATACCTGCAAAATCACAAGCACCCTGACCTATAGTCTTATCTAAATTTTTTTTAATGTCCACCATCAAAGACTCTGCTATTTTACACTTTACATTTGAAATCCTATTGTTCATCATGATATGCTCAGTGGATTTGCAAGTCAATATTGTGCCCAATGACATTCCTAGTGAAGCATTGTCTTTGATATTCCGAGGAGCTACTAATGCAGATCTGCGAAAAAAACAAATAGTTAACTAAATATCACCATAGCTGAAATTAAATCCAAATGTCATTGAAAAACTTACAAAAAAAAGAATATGCTTACTTGAATGCACGGATCCTTCTATTTCAATAACCTCCTTTTGAAAGCGTTTGAATATCCTTGCAACTTTGTTGCTCTCGCTTCTTACTTTCAACATTTTTCTTTGCCAAATCCACATCCTTCAATAATTGTAAGTTTTCAATATGAATAGACTGTAAGACTGATTGCATTTGCTCTAGTTCTGATTTAATATTGATTGTTATCTTCTGTAATGATTCATTATTTTTTTTAAGTTGTTCATTTTCTTCTAACGTCTTTTGGAGATGACAATCTCTATTCTGACAATAAGAGGATATCCAAATTATTCATATAAAGTTGTTTTCCATGGTTCTGCAATCTTTCACAATATCATAGTAATCCACTATGCCCATTGCATATCCATGTAACTAAATGAGTTATTGAAGAGAATGTCAGAATAAGATTGTAGGGCTGTACTGATACAGATTAATGTCTAACAGTAAATTTCTCAACCAAAACACTTTCTTAATTGCTTGAGAAGCAGCCATATATTTTGCTTTTGTAGAAGAAAGTGTGATAGAGGTTTGCTTATGACTGTTTCACGAGATAGGACCGCTGTTGAAGAAGAATGTAAATCCAGATGTGGACTTACGATTGTCTACATCTCCTCCCCAGCTTGCATTAGAATATCCACTAAGCTGATGAAGATTGTCATTGTTGACATCTCCCTAGCAGATGCACTGGTCCATGGTAGCTCGAATATATTTCATGACTCTTATGAGAGCCTTCTAATGGGTAATGCCAGGATTAGCCATATATTGGCTGAGTGAGCTTACAACAAAAGAAATATCTGGTCTTGTGCAGACCATTGCATACATGAGAGATCCAAGTATCGATCGATAAGGATACTTTCTCATCTGCTCCTCTTCCTGCTTGGTCTTGAGACATTGGTCATTCAACAAATGCAGGCCTGGGTCCATTGGTGAGTGAGCTAATTTACAATTCATTAGATTGTATCTGTTAAGAACATTGTGAAGATACCTATGTTCAGTGATGTAAATCAATCATCTCGCTCTGTCTCTGTGGATTTGAATGCCTAGATAGAAGTGAGCTTCGCCCAAATTAGTCATGTCGAACTCTGAAAACAGCATCTGCTTAACATCCTTGACCAAATTGGTATTGTTATTGAAGAGCAACGTATCATCCACGTATAAGGTGATGATAATGAAGGATTGCTGCACTGACTTGGAATAGACGTTGCAATCAGCAGTGCTTGGTTTGAATCCTTGTCCAATGAGGAATCTGTTGATCCTCTGAAACCAAGCTCTGGCAGACTGTTTCAAGTTGTACTGTGCTTTGTGGAGTTTAGAAACATGATTCTTCATACCTTCCAGAACATATCCTTCGGGCTGGATCATGTAGATGTCTTCTTGTATAACTCCATTCAGATAGGCTGTTTGTAGTTTCTTGAAACCTCTTACACATGTGACTCCTCATACTAAATTTAGGTCATAATTTGAGGTCCCAAAGCAACTTTGACTTAAAAGCAAATTATCATAACACCCATGTTTAGGGCCATAAACAATTATATTTAAAAAGTTTTGTTCAATGCTTAGTCCAAATAAATGAGCTTCATTCAATAAGGAGTCCAAAAAAAAAATACCAGCTTCATTCCACCCTAAATTACAAATATTAGAGTTAAATTTCAAGCAATCAAAGCCATATGACAAACAATTATGACTAACAAATTCACCATACATGAATGGTCCAAAAACAAAAATAGTCCAAGTACATAAGTACATATACTACATCAATAAATGTATGTATATATAGGCTAGAATACAGAAACTAGCTAGAACCACCAACTGAGTCCTCATCCTAGCCACGAACATCTACTCACGATGTTGCGATTCATGAGATGGGAACTATGGTACCTGCATGCAAGAAACATGAATTAGTGTTGTGAGAATGAGAGAGAGACTCTATGAATGTAATGAAGTTAAAATCTGTTATGAAGCCATACCTCAAAAGCAACTACTAGATTATTCTACTATCGAGAGCGATTCATCCTAATAATCGATCTCCAATCTACATGCATTCGTTATCCAGTTCTATAGTTTTATTCATTCGAAAGTCCTAACTAGATAGATATCAGTGCATTACAACTAACTACCAATTGCGATTTACGACCTGATTAGCTGTCCTACCAAATTAGCTTAAATTGCTTTAGTATAAATAGCTGATCATTAAAGATTTCCATATGTTTCTCTCTATTATAGTATTGCTATTAGCACTTACTGGTTACTCGTGGAAGTGCATCAGACAAAGTTTTCAGTTACTATCTACTATTGCTTTGTGCTCTTATCATCTGATTTGTACATGCTACTTATTGAATCAATCTACCTTCTTATTGCGTTCAGTATCATGTCACTCTATGGTCATTTGCAATTGATAAATCTCTTATTGTTTCTTTTGATCAGTTGAATACTTCAATGGTGCAATATTCTATACATCACTTCGCACTCTAAAATTGTTCGGGTACAAAATCACTTTAGTACTAATGATCTCAAAGTTAGTTGCTAATAGATTGAACTTGGCTTTTGTCATTATAGCTTTCTTCAATTATTGATAGAAGCAGTCATGCATTAGGAAAGAAGGCTCATTCTGTTGTGCTCAATAATTTGTGCATAGGCTTTGGATTATCGAAGCCTTCCTTCTACATATGAGAACTAGGTGATGATCATATCGACACACTCAGATTTAACTCTCACTAGAATTATCACTATGTTGCTGCGAGAAGACAATCGAATAAGTCAAGATGCCTCTTCAAATAAGTTGATGCTCTATATGTCATCAAAGAATCAAAACGACAGAAGAAGAAAACCTCTAAGCAGTCCACTTCAAATCAAAAGATGGCACAAAGTCAAGAGCGTTTATCAAATCCACAGGCCAAGAAGAAGATGTCATGTAAGTTGAGCCAGTGGTAGTACCTATGCCACTCATCTATCAACTACCTAACCCAAACAATCAAGGCGGGGATGGTTTCATAGAGGCTGACATGTCGCAAGAAGGGCTAGCATACCCAAAAGACCTGTTAGAAACCTCTAGTCATACAATATTAGCCTCACGGGCCTTTCCTAGAAGCTCATATCAATTAGAAAAATATCCAGCAATTTATTAAGGAACACTCCCACAATCATCAAGAGGGGCTTAACACTGAGATTCTAAACCTCAAAAATAAATGACAAGGAGATGCATTACCTACCGACCCTCTACAATCAATCCAAATGGTGTTGATCTATGTTCGAGAAGAATATTTAAACCTTATATATGTATTTGGAGCGTACATGGTCTGCCAAGGTGAAAAATTCCAAGGTAAGCAACACTCTTGATTCCAAAAACATGTACTATGAAGGAACACTATCACAAACTAGAGTAGAACTTGTTCATAATGGCTTGTTGGATGGCCATGCTAATCTTGTGCAAAGTTTTTCTATTCAAAAGACTTTGCCAAGTATGACGGATTTGCAAGAGATCTTGGTGAATGAGGAGTTTAGGCCTCTATAAAGAGGAAGATCTACTTCCATTTCTCAAGTTGGAGAGGAGGAGGCTATGTTCTCAAGGGGAAAGTTCAAGAGCAAAGGCAAAATCAAGTGGTTAAAGGATCAAGATCAAGGTGAGCCTTCTACTTTTGTTGGTAATAAGAAACATAGATCCAAGCTAAAATGCTTTTATTGTGGAGTCAAAGGGCATTTTTCATGTGATTGCCTCATGAAAAAGAGAGATCAAGACGAGAATCAAGGCAATTTCATTTTTGATGAGGATGGTATTGGTGATCAAAACTCAAATGATGATGCTTTTTTTATGTCTTCTTATTTGCTAACCAATGATGGAGATATTAATCCATGGTGGAATGATAGTGGAGCAAGATTTTCATATGACATGTCACAAAGAGTACTGCACTTCTTTGGTGCCTTATGAAGGAGACAAGAAGGTCATCATCATGGCCAATGGTGGTAAAGTTGTTATCAAGGGCATTGGTACTATTCCTATTTTTCTCTCATCTACAAATTGGAATGTAAGCTTGAAGAATGTTCTGTTCATACCTTCCATTTCTAAGAATGTTCTTAGTGTGTGTCAAATGGTTGACAAAGGGCTCAAAGTTGAATTTGTCAGTGATTCTTGTTTGTTCAAAAGAAATGGAATATTGATTGCTCAAGGCAAGGGACAAGGTGAGCTCTACAAACTTGATGGATTTGTTGGCTTTAACCATGGTGGTTTGAAGGCAAAGAATCAAGTTGATGAGCTTTGTTCAATGTCAAAGTCACAAAGGTTGTCTATTTTTAGATTTAACTCAAGATCTAAGATGTCTTTTCATTTAGTACATTTGGATGTGCATTGTACTAGCTCTTTGAGGGAGGAGCAAAGATGTTTGTGACTTGCATTCATGAATTTAGTGGATATTGTTGGACTTAGCTTCTAAAGAGCGAGGATTTCATATTTGATGTGTTTCTCAAGTTCAAGAATGTTGTGGAGAGTCAATTCAATATGAAGATCAAGTGCTTAAAGTTGGCAAATAAAGAATTTTCAACAAAGTTTAAAGAGGTTTGTGTGGCACATGATGGGATTAAGAGGGAGCTTTCATACTCGAAGGTTCTACATGGTGTGGAAGAAAGTAAGAGAACTCTTTTTGAAAGAGCTAAATCCATGAGGGTGAATGCAAATCTTCCTAAGTCATATTGGGGTGAAGCTTTGATGTGCACTAACTTTTTTTGCAATAGGTACTCAAATGAAGACTTGGATGAGAAGAGTTCATTTGAAGTTCTTTTTGGTAAGAAGCCAAGGATGGAGCATTTGAATATCTTTGCTAAGACTTGCTATGTCAACTCATCTTTTGGATTCTTGAAGGGACTCTTTGCTGGCTATAGTGAAGTAAGAAAAGCTTATAGGGTTTACATTCCTAAGTCAAAGAAAGCTCAAATTTCTAAGATGTTGTCTTTGAAGAGGAGAGTGTGGATAAGCTTGAAGTTGTTGATTTTAATCAATCTAAAATTCTGGTGGTGAGGAAGACGGTTCTTTGGATTGTGATGGTAGAGATGCTTCTCCAAGTCAATTTCTAAGAATATCCTCAAGGATAGACAAAAGCCATCTAGTCTTACATATGATGAGAAGGGTAAGCAAGTGGAAGTGACTCATTTTGCGTTACTCAAATGCCTTGGTTCATCTTATTGTCTAGGTGATGTTATGCAAGTGGATGATGGTTTTCAAGGAATGGATCTGGACAAAAAAAAACATTTTAATTGGCTTTTATGGTCAAGTGCAAGATCAAGTGCAAGTGTCGTTCAAGTTTTCTTTACTTGTTCTATCTTATGTTTGAGCTATTTCATGCTACATTGTCTTGCAATATCTCGTTGTTGGAGTTGTACTAGCATTCTTGGCTGGTTCTGCTGATGGAAATGAAGCTATTCATGATCAAGTGATCAAGTGTTGATGATAGCTTATGGCAAGATGGAGATGGAAGCTCATTTATTTATTTTCATGGTGAAGACATATCGAGGAAGGACAAAAATGGAGGAGACCAGCAAGCATTGGATGATAACTATCATGTTACTATTCTTTTCTAGAGATTTCAAAGTTTGAAGCATGGAGGAATCATTACATTTACATTCTAATTGGTTATTCATGTTCTAATTACATCTTGATGTGTCAAATTGATGTAAGAAATAGTGAAACATCCAATTTGGACACTATTCTCTGTATCAATAGAAGCTACTATAAAACCATAGAAAGGAGGTCTATACTTAGGATGGAGATCATTCTTAAGATGGATCAAAATTGTGTGGTAAAACTAGTTGAAGACGAAGTGTGAAAAATTGTCAATTAGTTTTGTTGGTTTATTGACATTTTTGGAGGCCAAAGTGAAATTTCAACCTAGAGATACTTTTTCTAATGTAAATAAGGCCTAAAAATAGTGTCCTTACCATTTTTAGCAAGTATATAATTGGATAAGGTCGGATTTAGCGCTACTACTATTGGTTAGTTGAGATACATTGAAACTAGTCATTTATTTCTAGGTTTTAAGTGAAGTACCTAGAAGTTGCTATTTTAGGGCAAGTTTAGGGCAAGTGGCCAAGTGACACTATGGATGCTATAAATAGCTGTAAAACCGTGGAGAAATCATCTTCATATTCTCATTTTGTATGGAGAAATTTTCTCTTTTGATTATATGTCCATCTCATGTGTTTATCTCTTCATATCTTGAGTTTCTGTGTGTAGAATGTTGATTTTATGGTTGATCTAGCTTTCACACATGTGAAGTACAATATTGTACTTTAATGCACCAATATGAACAGGGATAGTACTAATTTCAACTGGGCCTTGAGGTCCAAAACCTCATAAAGACCTTCACTTTTTACTACGTGGCCTGTTTTGAAATGCCAATGCCTTATGTGATAGGCTTGTTTGGATTGGAGATCAAACTAAGCCTTGATTAAAAGATTTCCAATGTCAGTGAAAAAACCATGATGGCATGGTGTTCCCCCATGTGCCCCAGATCCAAAAATATTTGTCTAGCATGCATAAATTAGTGTTTTATATTCTCTAGCTATATATAGATGTGCAACCAAATTTGCCCAAGATCTTTTTCATCCACTAATGTGTTTTGGGTATGTATTTTTTCATAGAGGGCAGGTACGCGCTCCTGCCTTGCATTATTTCCTCCACCTTCATTCACAAAAAAGTTGCGGAAAAGGACACAGATTTCAAAGTTTGTGAGTAATTATACTAGCGTCGAAACTACCTTCAGTATTAGCCAATTGAAAAATTTTAGATTTGGGAGGGTTATTTTGAGGTTTGTAGTATGTTCTAGAAGTTTGACAGAATAGTGATTTTAGACTACCTTATTGGGAGGGTTTTTCTGAAGTCACAAGTATGTCCCAAAATCTTGGAGATATGAAAATTAACATACAAAATAGTAAGCTCATAATTGTTTGATTCTTCAAATACATTGAGGTTCCCCCCATGACATATCTTGTACCAACCAATGTGGGACGGAAATCGAAATTTTTGATACCAGCCGGTTTATAAGGAATGCTAGACTTCTTTGTGTGTGTTTCAAGATGGATTAAATGCCATGGTCCAAAATTGCCATCGTGAGCACACAAGTGCCTGAAGCTTGCCATAGGTGGCACATGTTTGCAATCCCCGACAATTCCCTTATATACCACTATCCTGAAAAAAATAAGAAACCTTGAAACATGTCAAACTATTCTTTAATATTTTGTTATTTCTAAGATTTTCTTTTAAATTATTTAAATATCCTATCATTTTAATAGTTGTCCTTTAAATTAAAAAAATATGAATGTTTTGTCTTACTTTGTCCTTAAAAGAGTGAGACAAGACATTTAATTTATTTCAGTTTGCAAATCAAATCTCACCGTTTTTTAATCAACTAAAATAATGACCTTATTTTGGAAACAATCATTTGCATTTTTCCTTTCCACTTAAGTTTCAACACCTTGTAGACCGTGGGCACAAAAAAAAGTTGGATCTTCACACCTTGCAGGCCGTGAGGGGCAGGACCATACCAAAAAAATTTCCATTTTTTGCCACACGTGGAAAAAAATGTTGTGGCACATCCACACAAACTTGCATTCCCAAAAAGCTATAAATTGATTCTTGAATGCATTTCCTCACTTTTTTTTTGCTCACTATTTGCTTTCATTGGGTTAGTAATTAAGATCTCACACACACACACATTTTTAAAGCTTTCTTTCAAGCTTTATCCTTTTCTCTACTTATCTCTCTTAAGCTCTCTCTTTTTCTAGAGACCACACCAAGCAAACCATCATCATTGCAACTTCCAAAACAAGAGAAACGAATGCGGCTCCTCCTACGATCTCCCTTAATGTAGAGAAGAGGCATTGGTAGTAGTATCAAGGGGGGGGGGGAGATAGAGGGAGGATCCACAAATCAATGTTCAATGATAGGTAGTTTCTTGAAATCTCTTGGTCTCGTTATACTGTTGTAAAGTCTGTCAAACTCAAATCAGATGCTTTATCTGTTTCCAAAGAATATGTGACTGCGTGTAAATCACAAAAAGGACAAGTACCTTTGGCATTGAGAACAGATAATGGAGGAGAATATGTCAGTAAAGAATCTGAACTATTTGGCTGGGATGGAGAACAACTAATGAGCTCTGGCCAAAGTCCAAATTGAAGCTAGACCATATCAAAGTTTTTGGTTGTTTATGCTACACATTAGTGGAAGATGTTGGCAAGAGAAAACTTGACCCAAGAGCACGAAGAGGTATATTTGTGGGGTATCGTAACCACCAGAAAGGATATAAAGTTTATATCCCAGAGACTAAGAAAGTGGGCAATAGTTTGTGACATTCACTCTCCAGACGCCATCTCCATTGTTGTCTATTATCTTCAGCCTCTTCTGATCGACTCTGATACTTGATCCACCTACGCATCCAGTATACGTACCTGCAAGTAAGACAAAGGGTAAACCAAGAAGCATGAAGGAATATCGCAACTATACCTCTATTTCGTACATGAGAGAAGATAAGAGACGTCGCAAGGTAAGGAAATGCAACTAATTCAGGGAAGCGCATGATTCCGGAACTGTGGCACACGCAGTACAAACAAGTGGACGAAAATTAAAAGCTCAACAGGCAAGAATTCTTTCTTGCTATCAACCCCAACAATGGAGTTTGCGCCACACTGCTGTACTCACTCGTTTTGGTCACTCCCTGCTGTTGCTGTTGCTGCATTGCGGAACTGGTAAGGGCCAGCCATAGCAAAAAGACTACGAGCAGGTGTGTTGTTCCGCTTGTTACAGCTGCTGCCACCTTAAAAATATCGTTATATTGAGCCATTGCCCTCGCCATCTCTCTCGCTCACACGCTCTGTCTCTCTTCGCGACTGCGTACACTTATATATCGCTTACTAACATCACCCTTTGTCTATTCTCGACTGCGTACAGCCTATATATAGCTTACGAACCTCCCGCTAGGAGACTCTCATTAGAAAAATTTTGAGCTTAAAAAAAACTCTTTAAAAATTAGTGCAATATGTAGTTTATATTATTAAAATATTATAACATTAATACATTTGACTTGTCATAACTTTTTAATCGTATCTTAAAAGTATGTCATGTAAGATATTATTGGAAAGCCCTTGTTGAGCGCTTTCCAATGCATCAAACTCTGCTAAATTCGGACTTACCACTAAAAAGCTATGCCATTTTTAGTGTGGAATCAAAATGTGGACTCAAAGTTACGTTACGTAGATTTCAAATTGGAGTGTTTTGATTGGTCCATGTGTAAGAAAAAATCGAGAAAAAATATAAAAGAATCTATACAAAGGGTTTTTTTTGGATCTAGAACTCCTCTAATGTTGTCCGCCCTTCGTTTAGATGGGTTCGTAGGTTTGCGGCAAAACCAATTTTTAGATTCAAATGTTGCTAAAATCAAAATCCAATCCGGTCGCCTGATTTTGAAATGATGTAAATTCCCTTCAATGTTTCATTGACATATTAGGTAATATGTGATGTGCGCTTTACATTGAAGCATAAAGATGCTAATTATCATTTAGTTTGCGGTGATACCTAGCATTCATTATATATTTTACTTGCTTAATAAACAATAAAAGCTCACTTTTAAGATTGTACATACATGTCAAGATTGTCTACTACTACTAAGATTGAGAGATTCAATAAATTGCTTGTAATTTTTTTTGGAAATTAATATGGATAAAGACATTGAAACAAAATGCGCAATATTTTAAATGGGCTTAAGATCAGATTACATTTAAAAACATATACGAATTCAACATATCAGATTTTTTCAGCCCTATATATATATATATTTATTTTGCATACATATTAAGCAACTAGTGGTCATTATATACAACATATACACTTTCTCATGACAAAATTCTTTTCACTCTTTTCTACATCTCATTTCATAATTTTTTGCCCATGCTTTTATAAAATCCTTCACTCTAATACGATTTTTTTTTTAACCTTAAACTATCCTGTCTCTTTCTCACTTTCATTTTTTTGTAACTTTATTCAATTCACAATCATGGTTTCATTCATAATCACTAATCTCATTCACCCACATTTCATCAAGATTTACAAATCTCATCATAAATCTTGTTCAATTCACAATCATGGTTTCATTCATAATCACTAATCTCATTCACCAACATTTTATCAACATTTACAAATCTCACCATAATTTTAATGGCACACACACACACACACACACCCAGAAATTCACATTTTAATCACTCATTCATATCTTCTTAAACTAAAATCTTTCAATAAATTATAGATCTCTCTCATTCTTACATTCATAATTCATGATGAATGTAAGAATTATCTCTCTCCCTCTCTCTCTCTCTCTCTCTCTCTCTCTCTCTCTCTCTCTCTCTCTCTCTCTCTCTCTCTCTCTCTCTCGTACGTCCATAATTCAGGATATCACTCATATATCTCACAAAATCCTAAGATTTGCAAACACCAAGTACTTATAAGTTCAATCAAAAAGTGGACTCTTATCTTGGAGAATGAAAAATTAGATCTGAGCTCTACAAAACAGACATAAAAGCAACAAATTCATTTAAACAAACACAGATCTACAATGTACAAATTGAAGGGCATATAAAATCACTCTATGAGTGTCTAAATAAGTGTTGGTATATTGTTACTAATAGATCCACATATTTTAATGTCCTTTCCGATATGTTCAGTACCTTGTTAGCTACAAATTTTGCACCTCGGATGCTGCTAAGAGTGCTTGAAAGGTGAACAATAAAGAGAAAAAAAAACATGCAAAATAGAACCATCTTCTAATGTACTATAAGCATTGATCTTCTCAGTCAAGATGCAGCCAAAAGAGAGTAGCAATGTGTGTGTGTGTGTGTGTGTGTGTGTGTGTGTGAGAGAGAGAGAGAGAGAGAGAGAGAGAGAGAGAGAGAGAGAGATTACAAATATGCATAATCTAGCACCAATCATCTTAGATCCATTGCTTGAGAGCTCCACTTTCTTGTCATTGCTTCCCATTTTTGTCACCTACACAAGCATGACAATGCAATGGCATTAGTTAAAAGCTAAGACTAGATTAACGAAAAAGAAATAAAGGAAAAAGTGTGATCATGAAAGCACTACTCCTTACCGTTTGACTGCAACAAAAGGAGGATGAAGAGGAGAAAGAGCGAGAGGAGGAAGGAAAGGAGCAAGCTCAAGAAGATGAACAAGAGTAGCAAGAGCAAGAGGGGGCAGAGCACTAAGAGGAAAGCAACCAAGAAGGGAGAGCAAAAGGAAACAAGAAAGGAGACAAAAGGAATAGAGAGGGTGTGAATAATTATCAACTAGTTTTGTTGATTTATTGGCATTTTTGGAAGCCAAAGTGAAATTTCAACTTATAGATATATTTATTGATCTCGATAAGGCCTAAAAATAGTGTCCTAGCTAGTTTTAGCAAGTATCTAAGTGGATAAGGTCGTATTTAGAGCTACTACAATTGGTTACTTGAGATACATTGAAACTAGTAACTTATTTCTAGGTTTTTAGTGAAGTACCCAGAAGTTGCTATTTTAGGGCAAGTTTAAGGCAAGTGGAAAAGTGGCCAAGTAACACTATGGCTGTTATAAATAGCTGTAAAAATCTGGAAAGATCAGCTTGATGTTCTCATTTTGTATGGAGAACTTTTCTCTTTTGATTCTATGTCCATCTCATGTGTTTATCTTGAGTTTCTATGTGTAGAATGTTGATTTTATGGTTTATCTAGCTTTCACATGTGTGAAGTACAGTACTATACTTCAATGTTGTTGTACGGACAAGGGCAGTACTAAGTCATGTCTAACTGTTTATGATCAAATCTTTGTGCATTTCTAAATTCTAGCATGCATAAAGTAGTGATTTCTATGTTCTGGATATTTCCACATGTGCAAGCAAGTTGGCCCAAGATCTTGTTGATCCACTAGTGTGTGTTTTGGATATGTATTTATGCACATGATATCAGAGCATGTTGCAGGCCAAAGTTGGTGGATTTGAGGGCGCCGTGAATTTAATGTGTATTTGGAGGTGTTTCTAGCTCAAATCTTTTAGTTTCACGTACAGAGTTTGGATCTTTGTGATCTTAAAGTCATTTTAGGTCAAAACACTTGTAGATGGCCAATTTGTGAAACCACTCACTAGAATGTGGAGACAAAAATTTCACATGATTGTGGATGGTACATTCTATTAGATGAGATATCTAGATTCTAGCTTCTGCATGTAGATTTTGTTTGATTCAATATTTTTGATTTTTGGAGTAACCGTAAATTTGATAGGATCTCTTGATTTTAAGTTGCTGGATTTTTACAAGAGTGTCTTTCAAAGTTAGGTTTTGGCAAAAGTTCATTATATTATGCTTAGATCTATTGTGATCAAGAAATCAAGATTCTATGTGCTAGGATTTGCTAGAAAGAGAAAATGGAGAGACTATATTGTTTCCATATCTTTGTGATTTTTTCTTAGGTTTCATTTGTTGATTTTCAAGGGAGTGCTTGGTGCATTGGAACAGTTTCAAAGATAAGATCAGATCATTGCAACATGGAAATCTCAAGTGGCTTCATGTTGGAAGTCAATGATAGGCTTACCTCAACAAATTATTCTACTTGGGAGGTGAGGATGGAATCTTTTCTTGAGATGAATGATTTGATGGATATTGTTGTAGGTGTGGAGGAGAGACCTTTGGCACCTCAAGAACAATTGAGGTATGACAAGAGGGCAAAGAAAGCTTTACATTTGATCAAGATGATTGTGACTAATGAACTTCTCAAGGAAGTTGGTAAGTTTACTTCATCAAGTGAGGCTTGGGAAACTTTGAAGAAGCTTTATGATTCTACATCAAGGGTAATGACCCTTAGGAGACAAATCTTTCAATGTATGCAAAAGAAGGATGAAAGCTCTTTTGATTTTTCTTTGAGAGTTAAAGCATTCAATGATGAGTTAGCATGTATTGATGAAAGAATCAAGGAAGTAGAACTTGTTCATAATGGCTTGTTGGATGATCATGCTAATCTTGTTCAAAGTTTTTCTATTCAAAAGAATTTGCCAAGTATGATGGATTTGCAAGAGATCTTGGTGAATGAGGAGTTTAGGCCTCTATAAAGAGGAGGATCTACTTCTGTTTCTCAAGTTGGAGAGGAGGAGGCTATGTTCTCAAGGGGCAAGTTCAAGAGCAAAGGCAACAACAAGTGCTCAAAGGATCAAGATCAATGTGAGCCTTCTACATTTGTTGGTAAGAAGAAACATAGATCCAAGCTAAAATGCTTTTATTGTGGAGTCAAAGGGCATTTTGCAAGTGATTGCTTCATCAGAAAGAGAGATAAAGACGAGAATCAAGGTAATTTCATTTTTGATAAGGATGGTATTGGTGATCAAAAATCAAATGATGATGCTCTTTTGATGTTTTCTTATTTGCTAACCAATGATGGAGATATTGATCCATGGTGGATTGATAGTGGAGCAAGATTTTCATATGACATGTCACAAGGAGTACTTCACTTATTTGGTGCCTTATGAAGGACACAAGAAGGTCATCATCATGGCCAATGGTAGTAAAGTTGTTATCAAGGGCATTGGTGCTATTTTTCTCTCATCTACAAATTGGAATGTAAGCTTGAAGAATGTTGTGTTCATACCTTCCATTTCTAAGAATGTGCTTAGTGTTTGTCAAATGGTTGACAACGGGCTCAAAGTTGATTTTGTCAGTGATTCTTGTTTCTTCAAAACGAATGGAATCTTGATTGCTCAAGGCAAGAGACAAGGTGAGCTCTACAAACTTGATGGATTTGTTGGCTTTAACCATGGTGGTTTGAAGGCAAAGAAGCAAGTTGATGAGCTTAGTTCAATGTCAAAGTCACAAAGGTTGTCTTTTTTTAGATCTAGCTCAAGATCTAAGATGCCTTTTCATTTAGTACATTTGGATGTGCATTGTACTAGCTCTTTGAGGGAGGAGCAAAGATGTTTATGACTTGCCTTCATGAATTTAGTAGATATTGTTGGACTTATCTTCTAAAGAGTGAGGATTTCATATTTGATGTCTTTCTCAAGTTCAAGAATGTTGTGGAGAGTCAATTCAACATGAAGATCAAGTGCTTAAAGCTGGCAAATAAAGAACTTTCAACAAAGTTTAAAGAGGTTTGTGTGGCACATGATGGGATCAAGAGGGAGCTTTCATACTCGAAGGTTCTACATGGTGTGGAAGAAAGTAAGAGAACTCTTTTTGAAAGAGCTAAATCCATGAGGGTGAATGCAAATGTTCCTAAGTCATATTGGGGTGAAGCTTTGATGTGCATTGACTTTTTTTGCAATAGGTACTCAAATGAAGACTTGGAAGAGAAGAGCTCATTTGAAGTTATTTTTGGTAAGAAGCCAAGGATGGAGCATTCGAATATCTTTGCTAAGGCTTGCTATGTCAACTCATCTTTTGAATTTTGGAAGGGAATCTTTGTTGGCTATAGTGAAGTAAGAAAAGCTTATAGGGTATACATTCCTAAGTCAAAGAAAGCTCAAATTGCTAAGGATGTTGTCTTTGAAGAGGGGAGTGTGGATAAGCTTGATGTTGTTGATGTTGATCAATCTAAAATTTTGGTGCTGAGGAAGACAGTTCTTTGGATTGTGATGGTGGAGATGCTTCTCCAAGTTAATTTCTATGAATATCCTCAAGGGAAAGACAAAAGCCATCTAGGCTTACATATGATGAGAAGGGTAAGCAAGTGGAAGTGACTCACTTTGCGATACTCACATGTCTTGGTTCATCTTATTGTCTAGGTAATGTTATGCAAGTCGATGATGGTTTTCAAGAAATAGATGCAAGTAATATATGTGGAAAAAAAAAATTTCAATGGCTTTTATGGTCAAGTGTAAGATCAAGAGGTTGATCTCAAAGAGCTTCAACTACACAAAAGGAATGACTGGAATTAGGATCTAGTCAAGTGGCAAAGATACTTTGGATCTATTTTTGCAGGTTATTGATGACTTAGGTAAGGTCATGGGAGCAGCAAGAAAGTGTCGTTCAAGTTTACTTTACTTGTTCTATCTTATGTTTGAGCTATTTCATGTCAAGGTGTGCAAATTGTCCAGATATGGTGAAACTAGCTACATTGTCTTGCAATATCTCATTGTTGGATTGTACTAGCATTCTTGGCTGGTTCTGCTGATGGAAATGAAGCTATTGGAGGCTCATTATATCACTCATTCATGATCAAGTGATCAAGTGTTGATGATAGCTTATGGCAAGATGAAGATGGAAGCTCATTTATTTATTTTCATGGTGAAGACATAACAAGGAGGGACAAAAAAGGAGGAGACAAGCAAGCATTGGATGATAACTATCATGTTACCATTATTTTATAGAGAGTGCAAAGTTTGAAGCATGTAGGAATCATTACATTTACATTCTAATTGGTTCTTCATGTTCTAATTACATCTTGATGTGTAAAATTGATGTAAGAAATAGTGAAACATCCAATTTGGACACTATTCTCTGTATCAATGGAAGTTACTATAAAACCATAGAAAGGAGGTCTATACTTAGGATGGAGATCATTCTTAAGATGGATCAAAATTGTGTGGTAAAACTAGTTGCAGAGGGAGTGTGGAAAATTGCCAATTAGTTTTGTTTGTTTATTGACATTTTTGGAGGCCAAAGTGAAATTTTAACCTAGAGATACTTTTTCTAATATAAATAAGGCCTAAAAATAGTGTCCTTACCATTTTTTACAAGTATATAAGTGGATAAGGTTGGATTTAGCGCTACTACTATTGGTTAGTTGAGATACATTGAAACTAGTCACTTATTTCTAGGTTTTAAGTGAAGTATCTAGAAGTTGTTATTTTAGGGCAAGTTTAGGGCAAGTGGCCAAGTGACACTATGGATGCTATAAAAAGCTGTAAAACTGTGGAGAAATCATCTTCATATTCTCATTTGGTATGGAGAAATTTTCTCTTTTGATTATATGTCCATCCCATGTGTTTATCTCTTCATATCTTGAGTTTCTATGTGTAGAATGTTGATTTTATGGTTGATCTAGCTTTCACACATGTGAAGTACAGTATTATACTTTACTGCACTAGTATTGACAAGGATAGTATTAAGTCATATCTAATTGTTTATGATCTAGCATGCATAAATTAGTGATTTATATTCTCTAGCCATTTATAGATGTGCAACCAAATTGGCCCAAGATCTTTTTGATCCACTAATGTGTTTTGGGTATGTATTTTTTCACAGAGGGCAGGTATGCGCTCCTGCCTCGCATCATTTCTGCAACCTTCATTCACAAAAAAGTTGTAGAAAAGGACACATATTTCAAAGTTTGTGAGTAATTATACTAGCGTCGGAACTACCTTAAGTATTAGCCAATTGAAAACTTTTAGATTTGGGAGGGTTATTTTGAGGTTTGTAGTATATTCTAGAAGTTTGACATAATAGTGATTTTAGACTACCTTAAATTTGGGAGGGTTTTTCTGAGGTCACAAGTATGTCCAAAAATTAATTTTTGGCTTTGGAGATATGAAAAGTAACATACAAAATAGTAATTGTTTGATTCTTCAAATACATTGAGGTTCCCCGCATGACATATCTTGTAACAACAACCAATGTGGGACGGAAATCAAAATTTTCAATAACAGCCGATTTAGGGTATTGGAGTCCTTTAAAAAATCCAGTACTAGTTTGGTATCAATATAAGGAATGCTAGACGTCTTTGTGTGTGTTTCAAGATGGATTTAATGCCATGGGCAGAAATTGCCATCGTGAGCACACAAGTGCCTGAAGCTTGCCGTAGGTGGCACATGTTTGCAATCCCCGACAATTCCCTTATATACCACTATCCTCAAAAAAATAAGAAACCCTTGAAACATGTCAGTCTATTCTTTGATATTTTGTTATTTCTAATATTTTCTTTTAAATTATTTAAATTTAATATCCTATCATTTTAATAGTTGTCCTTTAAAATAAAAAAAATGTGAATGTCTTGTCTTACTTTTACTTGTCCTTAGAAGAGTGAGACAAGACATTCAATTTATTTTAGTTTGCAAATCAAATCTCACTCTTTTTTAATCTACTAAAATAATGATTTTATTTTGGACACAATCATTTCCATTTTTCCTTTCCACTTATGTTTCAACACCTTGCAGGCCCTGAGGGGTAGGACCGTACCAAAAAATTTCCATTTTTTGCAACACGTGATTTTAGACTACCTTATTGGGAGGGTTTTTCTGAAGTCACAAGTATGTCCCAAAATCTTGGAGATATGAAAAGTAACATACAAAATAGTAAGTTCATAATTGTTTGATTCTTCAAATAGATTGAGGTTCCCCCCATGACATATCTTGTACCAACCAATGTGGGACGAAAATCGAAATTTTCGATGCCAGCCGGTTTAGGGTATTGGAGTCCTTTAAAAAATTCAATACTAGTTGGGTATTATCATAAGGAATGCTAGACTTCTTTGTGTGTGTTTCAAGATGGATTAAATGCCATGGGCCGAAATTGCCATCGTGAGCACACAAGTGCCTGAAACTTGCCATAGGTGGCACATGTTTGCAATCCCCAACAATTCCCTTATATACCACTATCCTCAAGAAAATAAGAAACCTTGAAACATGTCAAACTATTCTTTAATATTTTGTTATTTCTAAGATTTTCTTTTAAATTATTTAAATTTAATATCCTATCATTTTAATAGTTGTCCTTGGAAGAGTGAGACAAGACATTTAATTTATTTCAGTTTGCAAATCAAATCTCACCGTTTTTTAATCAACTAAAACAATGACCTTATTTTGGAAACAATCATTTGCATTTTTCCTTTGCACTTATGTTTCAACACCTTGTAGACCGTGGGCGCAAAAAAAAGTTGGATCTTCAAACCTTGCAGGCCGTGAGGGGCAGGACCATACCAAAAAAATTTCCATTTTTTGCCACACGTGGAAAAAAATTTCCATTTTTTGCCACACGTGGAAAAAAATGTTGTGGCACATCCACACAAACTTGCATTCCCAAAAAGCTATAAATGGAGCGTTCTTGAATGCATTTCCTCACTAATAGTCTTCATTGCTTTTGCTCACTATTTGCTTTCATTGTGTTAGTGATTAAGATCTCACACACGCACACACACACACACACATTTTTAAAGCTTTCTTTCAAGCTTTATCCTTTTCTCTACTTATCTCTCTTAAGCTCTCTCTTTTTCTAGAGACAACACCAAGCAGACCATCACCATTGCAACTTCCAAAACAAGAGAAACTAATGCGGCTCCTCCTACAATCTCCCTTAATGTAGAAAAGAGGCATTAGTAGTAGTATCAAGGGGGGGGGGGGGGGGGGGGGGGGGGGGGGGGGGGGGGGGAGGGGGAGATAGAGAGAGGATCCACAAATCAATGTACAATGATAGGTAGTTTCTTGAAATCTCTTGGAAGGATGTTACACATATGACTCTCCGCATACTAAATTTAGGTCATAATTTGAGGTCCCAAGCCTACTTTGACCTAAAAGCAAATTATTATATCAACCAAGTTTGGGGCCATAAGTAAATTATATTTAAGAAAGTTTCATTCAATGCTTAGTCGAAATAAAGGAGTTTCATTTAATAGGGAGTCCAATTCCACCCTAAAAATTACAAATGTTTGAGTTATATTTCATGCAATTAAAGACATATGATAGACAATTATGATTAACAAAATAACCATACATGAATGGACCAAAAACAGAAATAGTCCAAGTATAGAAATATATATAAATGTACATATATATAGGCTAGAATACAAAAACTAGCTAGATCCACCAACTGAGTCCTCATCCTAGCCACGAACATCAGACTCACGGTGTTGCGATTGATGAGATGGGAAGTACGGTACCTGCATGCAACAAACATGAATTAGTGTTGTGAGAAATGTGGTGAGAATGAGAGAGAGACTCTATGAATGTAATGAAGTTAAAATCTATTCTGAAGCCATACCTCAGAAGCTACTGTTAGATTGTTCTACTATCAGGAGTGCTTCATCCGAACAATCGATCTCTAATCTACATCCATTCATTATCCAATTCTGTAGTTTTATTCGTGTTTCTCCATAGTCAACAGAAACACTCAGGAATCGCAACAAGCAACCGGATCAATAGGCGAATGTAGTCGCAATATCATCTCTATCTCTTGAACTCGACATGGACGAAGGAATGTTTATGGTAAAAGACCAAAAGGCACTCGCTTTCTTGATTTTTGAATTCTGGAGCTACTTAACATATGACCAGTCATCGTGACGTCGGATTTCGATGTCTAGTGTGGACGTCAGAATACGACATCCAACTGGCTCCGGAAGCCCGATTTTGAAGAGACGTCAGATTGTGACGGATGCTACGACTGTCGGAATCTGAGGAATTCGATGCCCGTGACAAATGAAAACAACCTCATTTTGGCTACTGGGGTAAAAAGGTTTCTGTGTAGTTCAATCCTTCAACTTGTAGAAAACCTCTTGCTACAAGTTTAGATTCGTAGCGTTCCACGTCCCTATCTGCTCCAAGTTTTACTTTGTAAACCCACTTTGATCCAACGGTGTCAAACTCCATGGGCATACTTTGTGCCATCTCCACAAGTACACGATTTTTGCATTCAGCCACACCATTCCCTTGTGGGCTGTAGGAGTGTATGTATTGCCTCTCTATTCCTTCCTTTTCACAAAATGCAACAAACTCATTTGACATGTACTCGCCCCATTGTCAGACCTGATTTTGATAATCTTGCCTCATGTTTGACGTTCCACATAGGATCTGAATTCCATGAACTTGTCAAAAACTTGTCTTTTCCTTGCCAAGGAATAAACAAACACCTTTCTTGTATAGTCATCAATGAAGATGATGAAATACTTAGATACACCCACTGAGATTTGGTGCATTGGTCCACATATCTATGTGTACCAATTCAAGAGGTCATTTTCCTCTTACAACTCCTTCTTGTGGGAAAGCCGTCTTTTGCTGTTTTCCATACACGCAAGCTTGACAATGCACCCTTCTTGGATTTGAGTCATTCTCTAGCCCTACAACCATTTCTTTTGAAAGGATGGCCCTGATTGCGTCTTCTCCAAGGTGTCCTAGTCTCCGATGCCACAACATGTTTAACTGGCTTGGCACCCCTTCTACAACATTTGCTTCATCCCTTCCATGACCATTCACCTTGTAAAGTTCACCAACTTCTTCTGCTTTCATTATGTGCCACTTACCATCTAGTACAATGGTAATCCTTGCTACTGATCTCAGTACAATGGTAATCCAAATTTGGGACATGATGTACTTATCTCAGTATTTTCTTGCAACCTCCTACCAACATTCACTACACACTTCCCACCCTTGCTACATTGAGCCCCCCATTGTCCCCCATGTACACTGATCTTCCTTGGCGAAGTACTTGATATTCATGCAGGATATCCATGTAAGGAGTCATATGGTTGGTTGTCCCTGAGTCAATGTACCAGCTGTAATCCAACTACTCATGGGTGGCAAGTTTCTCACTACTTATGTTTGCATAATGCTTCATAACACAGTTATCATGCTCTGCTACAACATTTACTTGATGTGGTTTTCCTTTCTGTCCTATGCACGCTTTGGACGATCATTCTTGAAATGTCCAATGACCTCACAATAAAAGCATGCCTTGGCTTCAGATTTATTCTTGTAATAGCCGCCCTATCACATAATCCTGTGTTAGGGCTGTGGATATTCCTTCTAGTAAGAATATCAAATTTTCATATGACTCTGGAAGGCTTCCCAAAAGGACTGCAATCAAGTCATTTTCTGCCACTGTAGTGTCTATTGCAAATATCTCATCTCCTATGTTTTTTATGCCCTCCTATATTGAATAATAGAACCATAGTACAAATGGGCGACTCTGATGCCCATATATAAAAAACAGAGGATGCTTCTGTATCATTCCAAGAACTAGACAAATAGGTCCTCGTTCAAGAACCTCTGCACCTGGAGCGTGGACAATCTGCCAAGAACCTCCTGTCTTTGGACATGGGAGGAATAAGGACCTCCTATCTGTAGACATACGATTCCAATAGAAATGAGAAGTTATTATGAAGAGTTGTGTCCAAACTAGTAGATATAGTACATGAAATGAGTAGTTACTATGAAGAGCTATGGGTCCCAAAATGACACACTCTCTCAAACGTCATTTCCTCATCTCTCTCATGTTATGTATGTGCAGCATGTTCTCATTCACAACATTAATACAATATGTACTTATAGAAACTAAGTACTCTCTCTCTCTCTCTCTCTCTCTCTCTCTTTCTTGCTTGTTCTTCTATCGGAACTTTTTATTTCATTTGGAATCAATCCAATATGGTGTGGATGCTGGGATTTGGGCCTGTTAAAAATATCACTTCCAACTTGATGTACCTTGTAGATCTCAAGTTAATTGATCTTGATAGGATCTCACACGTGTGGAGTCTGTTCCCACATGTAAAAGAATGTTCGAAAGTCACTTTTATAAAGTTAGATTGATTTTAGCTTGATCATGTGAAATTGACCTTTGAAGAATCTTGAAAATGGTCAAATTGTTCAAACTTTGTGTAAATAGATTGGACTTCCATGTGAATGAGTTATTACTCACACATGTCAAGATACCATTCACAAGTGTGGATTAGATGCTATTTTATAGGGAATATTCTTATAAATGTGCATAGTCAACTTTGGGAAATGAGCACATATGGCTCCCATTGGTGGATCTAGATGACTAGGCACTTTTCACACGTGTGAAGGCTTGCTGGATAGTACACAACTTGTGGATGTACTTGATCTATAAAGGGATCAACCAAATCAATAACAAGTTGATGTGACATTGGCAAATTCTAGTCCTGGTTGTGTTTTTCACATTTGTCTTGAGTTTTTATGATTGGAATGCATTTGTAAGCTAATGCATTTGTACGCCGTACAAGTACTATCCTCCAGACATGTGAGGCCGCCCATCCATGTTTTTGATCATTTGATCCATTGCTCTTGCCTAAATCATAAAGGTAGAGCATCTAGTTCAAGATCTAACACATAGAACTTGATAGATCTTTGGATTAAGCAATCAAAAACTCTTAATGATTGATAAGTACAATCATATTTGTCTTTGTTCTCTAAAAATTGACATGGTATCAGAGCCAAGTCTAAGAGTGATCTAAATGATTAATAGTACATGTGAGATCATTGACAATGTGTTCTTTTTTAGTTCTAATTGAGAGGGCGAGTTCAAGGAGAGAGGTATCATCATTATTTTTGGTCAAGATCGATTTTCGGGCTGCTGAAGTAATGTCCACATGTGTGAAACCATACAACAACCTTCAAATTAACTTCCATGAGTGTTTTTGATCAAAAAAGTGCATACTAGTCCAAAATTCAAGATTTTTAGTGCATTGTCTAGATCTAGGTTCTATTGAATGCTAATGATCAAATAGTGATTTGAGTCATGGAAGCAATTCATTTTTAAGCACTAGATCAGATCTTTATGGCTAATTTGTTCAGATCTTAAGTGTGTGTGAAATATCAAACAAAATTGAACTAGAAATAATTTCTTGGAGGAGTGATTTGCTAGGATATTTGTAGTTGATCTATTATACCATCATCCAAGTTGAACTAGGATTGATTGGGCCAAGATTAGAAGCTTTTTGAAAACTAGAAATCTATCTTAGATCACTCTTTATCAAGAGATCTTTGTGTATCTCATAGGCTTTCATTCACAATGACATCCATAGAATCTAGTGAGAAACTAACTTCCACAAACTATTCCATTTGGAAAGTAAGAATGGAATCACTACTAGTGGTTCATGATCTCTTTGATATTGTCTTAGGAGTTGAGGAAGAGCCTCAAGCTTCCCAAGAACAACTAAAATACAAGAAGAGGGTTAGATTAGCCCTACATTGCTTGAAGTTAAATGTAAGCAATGACCTCTTGAAGGAGGTGTCTTCTTGTACCACATCAAAAGAGGCGCGGGATTCACTAAAGACCATTTATGAATCCAACAACACTTCAAGAGTGCCTATGCTAAGAAACTTGACCTTGCAATGCATGAGGGGAAGTGGAGAAAATGGACAAGAGTATGTCTTAATGATAAAATCTTTGAACAAAGAATTGGAATCTATAGGAGAGAAGATCCAAGACAATGAGCTAGTACAAGTAATTTTGAATGGATTAGGAGATGAGTTCTCTAATCTAGTTCAATCGTTTGCCAATCAATCCAAATGGTGTTGATCTATGTTTGAGAAGAATATTTAAACCTTATATATGTATTTGGTGCGTACATAGTTTGTCAAGGTGGATTCCAGTGCCAAGTTGAAAAATTGCAAGGTAAGCAAGACTCTCGATTACATAAACATGTACTATGAAGGAACACTATCGCAAACTAGATACTACCAATGAAACATCTCAAGGAGATATAATTTAAAATGAGTTGCATGAGTGTGAAGGTAACCATCACAATTGATTCCAAAAAACCGTAAAGTTAAAGAACAGTATTGCAAACTAGAGAGTGCCAATATGAAACATTTGAAGAAAATATAATCTAATTTGAATTGAGCTGAATAAGTGTGAAAAAAGCACTTAACAATAAGCTTTGACTCTTAATACTAAGTCAATATGTATTCCACAATGTGGAAATTTTATTGAGTTGGCACTTAAACAAGAACATGAATGACTTGCCTTGCTGAATCATTTGGAATATTGGAGTGAGGTGTATCAGGTGGTGTCAGAACATGATGTTCTTCATTTGGAGGTGCAGGTGGTGGATCAGGTGTACGTGGATCATCTTGAATTACTGGTGAATTAAATGCGGATTCAGTCCACTCTTCAATTTCAAAACTAGGATGTTCAGCAGGAGAAACAATCACTTGAGGTTGAAGAAGTTTCACAGGAGGTTGTAGTTCAGAATAAATACTAGATGGAGAATATCAAAGTTTTTGGTTGTTTATGCTACACATTAGTGGAAGATGTTGGCAAGAAGAGGTATATTTGTGGGATACCCTAACCACCAGAAAGGATATAAAGTTTATATCCCAGAGACTAAGAAAGTCATAATTTCAAGAGATGTAGAATTCTATGAGGACAAATCATTCTATGAAACAATTGCTTCCAAAAAGGCCTATCTAGAGATAGATTCTCAAATAAAGCCATATGATCTCTTGCAAGATCAGTCCACAGATCTTAAAGTAGAGCTGTAAGCTGAGAAGCAAGACAATACAACAACAAAGAGTCATGAGGAAGCCACAAAACTAGACCAAGACAGTTTCCAAGTGACATTAGAAAATCTTTAATCAACAAGAATCAAAAGGCCATTGAAAATGTATAGAGAAATAATTTACCTAATCATTAGGGCCCTTTTTGACCTCAAAAAGGGCCTCTTCCTTGCCTAAACATGTTTGCTAATTAGGATTAATTAATTCATTAATTGTCCTACGTGGTAGTTCACCTTGGGTTTATCATGGGTTAACTCACACCTCAATAGGCTTAATTAAGCCTAGTGTAATAAATCAAGGACATGATCTTAATGTAGCCAAAAAAATTTGAATCCAATGAAGACTTTCACTCTTCAAGGCCTTCAAAAGCTACTTTAGTTAACTCAGAATGAGAAAAAAGGGGGCTCAATATTTCTTTGGGCCCCCATTTTGAAAAACAAATTCATAAAAAAAATGAGAGAGAGGTGGGGGGGGGGCGGTTGTCATTTTCAAGCCCCCCTCCCTCTCATTTTTTTTTTGAATTTGTTTTTTCAAAATGGGGGCCCAAAGAAATATTGAGCCCCCTTTTTTCTCATTCTGAGTTAAAAAATAGATTATTTGAAGTGTTTGAAAAAATAGCAATTGTACCATTGCAATACTATCATTGATGTGAGTTGAGGAGGTAGAGTTAGAGGAGGGTTAGTGGGTGAGTTAGAATTTAAAGATCCAATCTACACCATTGGATGTGCCATGTCATATGGACCATTCCATCTCAATTGTCACTCTCTTATTGGTACACATGTCATCATTAACACTAATTATAATTAGTGAAGAGGCCCTTTTTGAGTCCAAAATGGGCCCTAATGTGAAAGTAAGAAATGATCTCATACTGGAACCAAAAACTCTATCAAAAGCAAAGCAGTCCAAGTTTTGGCTAAGCTGGAGGAAAGCGATGGAATAAGTGATTCAGTCCATGGAAGAAAACCAGGAATGGGAACTTGTAGACATGCTGAAAATTAGGTAATTGGAAACAAATGGGTGTACAAATTAAAATTGAAGGATGACAAAACAGTTGACAGGGTTAAACTTTAAAGCCAAGCCTGTGGCAAAGGGATATAGTCAAATAGAAGGAATATACTATACCTAAACTTATGCACCTGTGGTTAGAATTACCTCTATAAGAATTATGGTTGCAATTGCTACTCAGAATAATTGAAAAGTTTGGCAGTCAAGTGTTAAAACAGCTTTAATATTACCTAAAGCTGCATGTTACTAACCATGTTACTTTGAGAATACATCCATCTCTTCATGAAGCACAAACTCATCAAAAAATTCAGACGAACTTGACATACGTGAGCACATTCAAAATGAAGATGGAACAAATCATTACATGGACAGATAATCATAAAGAAAGTGATGTAAAAAAGATTCCCGTTTCGATACTAAATTTGAAAGCTTGACGATGAAAACTGTCCACAGCACAACAATCAACTAGAATGATATGAAGCATGAGTGGACATGCATCCCACAGGAAACTAGCAAAACTAATATCAAAAGGAATCAAACTAGACGGATGGGATGAAAGGAAAGAAACCAAGTGCAAACAGTGTGAAGTCTGTCTTAAAGGAAAATTGCATAAGAAATCATTTCATAGATCTAGTGAGCACTTTAGCAAGAAAGTGCTAAAGTGCTCGAGCTTGTTCATAGTGATCTTTGTGGACCATTGAAGTATTATCCATAGGGTCAGCAAAATACTTTATAACGATCACTGATGATTATTCTCGTTATACTGTTGTAAAGTCTGTAAAACTCAAATCAGATGCTTTATCTGTTTTCAAAGAATATGTGACTGCATGTAAATCACAAAAAGGACAAGCACCTCTGGCATTGAGAACAGATAATGGAGGAGAATATGTCAGTAGAGAATTTGAACTATTTGGCTGGGATGGAGAACCCCTAATGAGCTCTGGACAAAGTCCAAACTGAAGCTAGACCATATCAAAGTTTTTGGTTGTTTATGCTACACATTAGTGGAAGATGTTGGCAAGAGAAAACTTGACCCAAGAGCACGAAGAGGTATATTTGTGGGGTATCCTAACCACCAGAAAGGATATAAAGTTTATATCCCAGAGACTAAGAAAGTCATAATTTCAAGAGATGTAGAATTCTATGAGGACAAATCATTCTATGAAACAATTGCTTCCAAAACGGCCTATCTAGAGGTAGATTCTCAAATAAAGCCATATGATCTCTTGCAAGATCAGTCCATAGATCTTAAAGTAGAGCTGTAAGCTGAGAAGCAAGACGGTACAACAACAAAGAATCAAGTAGAAGCCACGGAACCAAACCAAGACAGTTTGCAAGTCACATTAGAAAATCTTTATTCAACAAGAATCAAAAGGCCATTGAAAAGGTGTGGAGAAATGATTTACCTAATGGAAGTAAGAAATGATCTCATACTGGAACCAAAAACTCTAGCAAAATCAAAGCAGTCCAAGATTTGGCTAAGCTGGAGGAAAGCGATGGAATAAGTGATTCAGTCCATGGAAGAAAACCAGGAATGGGAACTTGTAGACATGCCTGAAAATTCAAAGGTAATTGGAAACAAATGGGTGTAGAAATTAAAATTGAAGGATGACAAAACAGTTGACAGGTTTAAACTTTAAAGCCAGGCCTGTGGCAAAGGGATATAGTCAAATAGAAGGAATATACTATACCTAAACGTATGCACCTGTGGTTAGAATTACCTCTATAAGAATTATAGTTGCAATCGCTACTCAGAATAATTGGAAAGTTTGGCAGTCAAGTGTTAAAACATCTTTAATGTTACCTAAAGCTGCATGTTACTAACCATCACTTCGAGAATACATCCATCTCTTCATCAAGCAGAAACTCATCAAAAATTTCATACGAACTTGACATACGTGAGCACATTCAAAATGAAGTTGGAACAGATCATTACATGGACATATAATCATAAAGAAAGTGATGTAAAAAAGATTCCCGTTTCGATACTAAATTTGAAAGCTTGACGATGAAAACTGTCCACAGCACAACAATCAACTAGAATGATATGAAGCATGAGTGGACATGCATCCCACAAGAAACTAGCAAAACTAATATCAAAAGGAATCAAACTAGACGGATGGGATGAAAGGAAAGAAACCAAGTGCAAACAGTGTGAAGTCTGTCTTAAAGGAGAATTGCATAAGAAATCATTTCATAGATCTAGTGAGCACTTTAGCAAGAAAGTGCCTGAGCTTGAGTTGTATGAGTGTGAAGGTAACCATCACAATTGATTCCAAAAAACCGTAAAGTTAAAGAACACTATTAAAACTAGAGATTGCCAATATGAAACATTTGAAGGAAATATAGTTTAATTTGAAGTGAGCTGAATAAGTGTGAAAAAAGCACTTAACAATAAGCTTTGACTCTTAATACTAAGTCAATATGTATTCCACAATGTGGAAATTTTATTGACTTGGCACTTAAACAGGAACAGGAATGACTCGCCTTGCTGAATCATTTGGAATATTGGAGTGAGGTGTATCACGTGGTGTCGGAACATGATATTCTTCATTTGGAGGTGCAGGTGGTGGATCAGGTGGATGTGGATCATCTTGAATTACTGGTGAATTAAATGAGGATTCAGTCCACTCTTCTAATTCAGAACTAGGATGTTCAGCAGGAGAAACAATCACTTGAGGTTGAAGAAGTTTGACAGGAGGTTCTAGTTCAGAATAAATACCAGATGGAGAATATCAAAATTTTTGGTTGTGTATGATACACATTAGTGGAAGATGTTGGCAAGAGAAAACTTGACCCAACAGCACGAAGAGGTATATTTGTGGGGTACCCTAACCACCAGAAAGGATATAAAGTTTATATCCCAGAGACTAAGAAAGTCATAATTTCAAGAGATGTAGAATTCTATGAGGACAAATCATTCTATGATAAAGAAAGTGCTTGAGCTTGTTCATAGTGATCTTTGTGGACCCATTGAAGTATTATCCATAGGGTCAGCAAAATACTTTATAACGATCACTGATGATTATTCTCGTTATACTGTTGTAAAGTCTGTAAAACTCAAATCAGATGCTTTATCTCTTTTCAAAGAATATGTGACTGCATGTAAATCACAGAAAGGACAAGCACCTCTGGCATTGAGAACAGATAATGGAGGAGAATATGTCAGTAAAGAATTTGAACTATTTGGCTGGGATGGAGAACGCCTAATGAGCTCTGGACAAAGTCCAAACTGAAGCTAGACCATATCAAAGTTTTTGGTTGTTTATGCTACACATTAGTGGAAGATGTTGGCAAGAGAAAACTTGACCCAAGAGCACGAAGAGGTATATTTGTGGGGTATCCTAACCACCAGAAAGGATATAGAAAATTTATATCCCAGAGACTAAGAAAGTCATAATTTCAAGAGATGTAGAATTCTATGAGGACAAATCATTCTATGAAACAATTGCTTCCAAAACGGCCTATCTAGAGATAGATTCTCAAATAAAGCCATATGATCTCTTGCAAGATCAGTCCATAGATCTTAAAGTAGAGCTGTAAGCTGAGAAGCAAGACGGTACAACAACAAAGAATCAAGTAGAAGCCACGGAACCAAACCAAGACAGTTTGCAAGTCACATTAGAAAATCTTTATTCAACAAGAATCAAAAGGCCATTGAAAAGGTGTGGAGAAATGATTTACCTAATGGAAGTAAGAAATGATCTCATACTGGAACCAAAAACTCTAGCAAAATCAAAGCAGTCCAAGATTTGGCTAAGCTGGAGGAAAGCGATGGAATAAGTGATTCAGTCCATGGAAGAAAACCAGGAATGGGAACTTGTAGACATGCCTGAAAATTCAAAGGTAATTGGAAACAAATGGGTGTAGAAATTAAAATTGAAGGATGACAAAACAGTTGACAGGTTTAAACTTTAAAGCCAGGCCTGTGGCAAAGGGATATAGTCAAATAGAAGGAATATACTATACCTAAACGTATGCACCTGTGGTTAGAATTACCTCTATAAGAATTATAGTTGCAATCGCTACTCAGAATAATTGGAAAGTTTGGCAGTCAAGTGTTAAAACATCTTTAATGTTACCTAAAGCTGCATGTTACTAACCATCACTTCGAGAATACATCCATCTCTTCATCAAGCACAAACTCATCAAAAATTTCATACGAACCCGTTTCGATACTAAATTTGAAAGCCTGAAGATGAAAACTGTCCACAACACAACAATCAACTAGAATGCTATGAAGCATGCACATATGTTGATATAATATTGAAGCATAAGGTACTGCAAAGTCTTGTGAATCAACAGCTACGCCTACTGCATTTGAATATGTCGAAAATTATGTGCATGTATCTCCCAAAGGCTAATAATTCGCCAACAAGGGACCTTATTGCTAGCACTGAAAATGAGCTGATCTGAATGAAAAAGGATATGGATGGATCCCTTCGTATTCGAATGATATGGTCTCAAGAGGACTCAAGTGATGTCCACCGTTGAGCAAACAGTCGTCGTAGCCCAGAACGAATAGAATTGCAGGATCTACAATCTTAGGTGCAAAACTTCCACAGTGCACATGGATTCCTATTGCATTACAATGGCAATAGTTTGTGACATTCACTCTCCAGACGCCATCTCCATTGTTGTCTATTATCTTCAGCCTCTTCTGATCGACTCTGATACTTGATCCACCTACGCATCCAGTATACGTACCTGCAAGTAAGACAAAGGGTGAGCCAAGAAGCATGAAGCAATATCGCAACTATACCTCTATTTCGTACATGAGAGAAGATAAGAGACGTCGCAAGGTAAGGAAATGCAACTAATTGAAGGGAAGCACATGATTCCGGAACTGTGGCACACGCAGTACAAACAAGTGGACGAAAATTAAAAGCTCAACAGGCAAGAAATTCTTTCTTGCTATCAACCCCAACAATGGAGTATGCGCACACTGCTGTACTCACTCGTTTTGGTCACTCCCTGCTGTTGCTGTTGCTGCATGGCGGAACTGGTAAGGGCCAGCCATAGCAAAAAGACTACGAGCAGGTGTGTTCTTCCGCTTGTTACAGCTGCTGCCACCTTAAAAATATCGTTATATTGAGCCATTGCCCTCGCCATCTCTCTCTCTCACACGCTCTGTCTCTCTTCGCGACTGCGTACACCTTATATATAGCTTACTAACATCACCCTTCGTCTATTCGCGACTGCGTACAGCCTATATATAGGTTACGAACGTCACGCTAGGAGACTCTCTCTCCGCCCTTCGTTTAGATGGGTTCGTAGGTTCGCGGCAAAACTTCAAATCTTGCTAAAATCAAAATCCAATCCAGTCGCCTGAGTTTGAAACGATGTAAATTCCCTTACAATGTTTCATTGGCATATTAGGTAATATGTGATGTGCGCTTTACATTGAAGCATAAAGATGCTAATTATCATTTAGTTTGCGGTGATACCCAGCATTCATTATATATTTTACTTGCTTAATAAACAATAAAAGCTCACTTTTAAGATTGTCAAGTTCGGGGGATGGAAATGATATTGCGACTACATTCGCCTATTGATCCGGTTGCTTGTTGCGATTCCTGAGTGTTTCTATTGACTGTGAAGAAACATGAATAAAATTACAAAAATAACAAAAAATTAAAGAATATTTTGACATGTTTCAAGGTTTCTTATTTTCTTGAGGATAGTGGTATATAAGCAAATTGTTGGGGATTGCAAACATGTGCCACCTATGGCAAGCTTCAGGCACTTGTGTGCTCACGATGGCAATTTCGGCCCATGGCATTTAATCCATCTTCAAACACACACAAAGAAGTCTAGTATTCCTTATAATAATACCCAACTAGTATTGAATTTTTTAAAGGACTCCAATACCCTAAACCGGCTGGTATCGAAAATTTCGATTTCCGTCCCACATTGGTTGGTACAAGATATGTCATGGGAGGAACCTCAATGTATTGGAAGAATCAAACAATTATGAACTTACTATTTTGTATGCTACTTTTCATATCTCCAAAGTCAAAAACTGATTTTGATACATACTTGTGCCTTCAGAAAAACCGTCCCAATTTTAAGGTAGTCTAAAATCACTATTCCGTCAAACTTCTAGAACATACTACAAACCTCGAAATAACACCCCAAATCTAAAAGTTTTCAATTGGCTAATACTGAAGGTAGTTTTGACGATAGTATAATTACTCACAAACTTTGAAATCTGTGTCCTTTTTCGCAACTTTTTTGTGAATGGTGGAGGAAATAATGCGAGGCAGGTGCGCGTACCTGCCCTCTGTGAAAAAATACATACCCAAAACACATTAGTGGATCAAAAAGATCTTGGGCCAATTTGGTTGCACATCTATAAATAGCTAGAGAATATAAAACACTAGTTTATGCATGCTGGAACTTAGAACTGCACAAAGATTTGATCATAAACACTTAGATATGACTTAGTACTATCCCTGTCCATATTGCTGCAGTAAAGTACAATACTGTACTTTACATGTGTGAAAGCTAGATCAACCATAAAATCAACATTCTACACACAGAAACTCAAGATATGAAGAGATAAACACATGAGATGGACGTATAATCAAAAGAGAGAATTTCTCCATACAAAATGAGAATATGAAGATGATTTCTCCACTATTTTACAGCTTTTTATAGCATCCATAGTGTCACTTGGCCACTTGCCCTAAACTTGCCCTAAAATAGCAACTTCTAGGTACTTCACTTAAAACCTAGAAATAAATGACTAGTTTCAATGTATCTCAACTATCCAATAGTAGTAGAGCTAATTCCGAACTTATCCACTTATATACCTGTTAAAAATGGTAAGGACACTAGTTTTAGGCCTTATTGACATTAGAAAAAGTATCTCTAGGTTGAAATTGCACTTGGGCCTCCAAAAATGTCAATAAACAAAACAAAACTAGTTGACAATTTTTCACACTTCGTCTTGAACTAGTTTTACCACACAATTTTCATCCATCTTACGAATGATCTCCATCCTAAGTATAGACCTCCTTTTTATGGTTTTATAGTAACTTCCATTGATACAGAGAATAGTGTCCAAATTGGATGTTTCACTATTTCTTACATCAATTTGACACATCAAGATGTAATTAGAACACGAAGAACCAATTAGAATGTAAATGTAATGATTCCTCCATGCTTCAAACTTTGAACTCTCTGGAAAATAATAGTAGCATGATAGTTATCATGCAATGCTTGCTTGTCTCCTAAATTTTTGTCCTTCCTTGATATGTCTTCACCATGAAAATAAATAAATGAGCTTCCATCTCCATCTTGCCATAAGCTATCATCAACACTTGATCACTTGATCATGAATGAGTGATATAATGAGCCTCCAATAGCTTCATTTCCATCAGCAGAACCAGCCAAGAATGCTAGTACAACTCCAACAACGAGATATTGCAAGACAATATAGCTAGTTTCACCATATCTGGACAATATGCACACCTTGACATGAAATAGCTCAAACATAAGATAGAACAAGTAAAGAATGACACATCCTTGCTGCTCCCATGACCTTACCTGAGTCTTCAATAACATGCAAAAATAGATCCAAAGTATCTTTGCCACTTGACTAGCTCCTAATTGCAATCATTCCTTTTGTGTAGTTGAAACTCTTTGAGATCAACCTCTTGATCTTGCACTTGACCATAAAAGCCATTGAAATGTTTTTTTTTGTCCAGATCCATTACTTGCATCCATTCCTTGAAAACCATCATCCACTTGCATAACATCACCTAGACAATAAGATGAACCAAGACATTCAAGTAACGCAAAATGAGTCACTTCCACTTGCTTACCCTTCTCATCATATGTAAGCCTAGATGGCTTTTGTCTATCCCTTGAGGATATTCTTAGAAATTGACTTAGAGAAGCATCTCCACCATCACAATCCAAAGAACCGTCTTCCTCACCACCAAAATTTTAGATTGATCAAAATCAACAACTTCAAGCTTATCCACACTCTCCTCTTCAAAGACAACATCTTAGAAATTTGAGCTTTCTTTGACTTGAGACTGTAAACCCTATAAGCTTTTCTTACTTCACTATGGCCAACAAAGATTCCCTTCAAGAATCCAAAAGATGGGTTGACATAGCAAGTCTTAGCAAAGATATTCAAATGCTCCTTCCTTGGCTTCTTACCAAAAAGAACTTCAAATGAACTCTTCTCATCCAAGTCTTCATTTGAGTACCTATTGCAAAAAAGTTAGCGCACATCAAAGCTTCACCCCAATATGACTTAGGAAGATTTGCATTCACCCTCATGGATTTGGCTCTTTCAAAAAGAGTTCTTTTACTTTCTTCCACACCATGTAGATCCTTTGGGTATGAAAGCTCCCTCTTCATCCCATGTGCCACACAAACCTCTTCAAACTTTGTTGAAAATTCTTTATTTGCCAACTTTAAGCACTTGATCTTCATGTTGAATTAGTTAGAATTAAAGTTAGAATCACTGTGTGACTGTAAGTGGGTCCTATCAGTGGATAAGGATCAGCTGGCCTCACCATGAGGCAAGTCGATGGGACACGCGTCCCGCCAATGGCAACCTGGGTCATGCATGGGTTGCCTGAGTGAACAACTATATGTACAGTCTAATTTCATTTTGAGAAATACAGTTGCTATTTAAGCTTGCTGAGAAGAGTGTTTTTCTGTCTGTGTTACTGTGTAGCATGATCTATGTTCCAGTGCAAAGCAAATTCTAAGTTGGTATCAGAGTCGTACAGGGAGTGTACACAGTACAGTGTCGCCGTTGAAGAGAGCTTCGGGAGAATTGTCTTCTGAGAGTTCGGGGTCTTACGACGGGTTGAAGACGGAAAGAGAAGCACTGGTGCACGGTTTCTAATTTATAGACGCTTGCTAAGCTCAACAGAGGGATTAATAGCCCGTGCATAGCATCAGACAGGGAAAAATTTGGTGAAAAATTGACAATTTTGAAGCCAGCTGAAAATTGCAACCGGACTTGGGGTTACGATTTGTATACATAACTGGTGATTTGTTCGCTATTTGTGCACCGTTTTGGATGCCATAAGGACAGGAAGGAAGCTAATCACACTGTCAATCAGCCATGGAGAGATTCTGAGGTTTATCTCAGAGATTTGTCTCCAGACAGTTAACCTAGCAGATTTGCGATAAAAAGGTGAAAAAGCCACTTTGTCAAGTTGAGCTAAAATCACTGTTTCTCCACGGAATTTCTTGACTAAACACTCTATAGTCATGGATTCAGTAGGGCGACCCTGCTCCAGGCCTCAGATTGTGCTCAAAACGATCCACAGGAGAGCTTGATCTGATGTTTTTGAGAGAAGGGAGGCGCGGTCGCAGGCAGGGAAGTCGCGGGTAGTTTGCGCGCCCAACGCGATGAAGAACTCAGTGTACTGAAGTTCTTAGCATATGCCAGAGTTTGGTTCGATGCCCCGATGTACTTTGAACCTTTAGATGAGGTGTCAAGTGAATCAACGGTCCAGAATCTGTGATGGGAGAGAAATTTGAACCACAAGATTTGGTTCAGCCATTAGATGAGCTTTAAACAGGGTCCTGAAGAATTGAAGTGCATTATGGCCTTCAACTTCATTAAAAATTTTCATACTGAAAGTTGAGTTGGTTCCCTTCACAAGTGAAGAGTGAAGTTTCTTCAAAGTGAAGAAACAGTTCAAAAGCTAGAAAAGTCCCTATCTTTGGGTCCTTTGCCCGTTTTGACCCAAATGAAAGGCTATAACCTCCAAACGAAGGGCACCCGGACTGTATCTGCAAGTACGGTATAGCAAAACAGAGCGGTTGCAGCGGAGAAAGTGTTCGGAGTATGCCAGAAGTAGTTTCACCATTCCACTGGGCACGTTGTTGGAAATTGACGACTGAGTGCATTTCGGAAGGCGACGCCGATTTAGCTTTCAAATTGGTGAAAAAGCGGCGAGTGGCCTGGTAAGAAAAAAGTGCAGGTCATTATTTTCAACTTCTGACATCAATGTTGGCCTTGACATACTGTTCTTAGCCTAAGGCAGAAGCTTTAAGTAGTTTTGCGATGGCAAACATGGGAGAGTCCATTTTGAGTGAAAGTAGCAAATTGGACAGGATTTCCAACTATGCAGTGTGGAAATTCAAAATGAAAAACATACTGATGGAGAAAGATGTGTGGGAAGTCATCACAGGTGATGAGAGAAGGTCGCCAAATGAAGCAGACATCAAAGTGTTCGACAAAAAGATGAGGAAAGCTTTGACCTTCATTAACTTGTCAGTGAAGGATCACATCATTACCCACATTTGTGATGCTATTACACCCAGATAGGCATGGGATGTGCTAAAGGAGCAGTTCGAGACGTCAAATCCATCAAGAATCATGTTTCTGAAGTCAAAGTTGAATAGTGCCCGCATTGAGACACATTCAGACGTACATGACCAGAATCAAGACAATGAGAGATGAACTACAATCTATTGGAGAGCGCATACGTTATGTGGAGCTGGTGCATAATGCATTATGCGGCATTGCAGAACCCTATCAGATGTTTGTGAGCGGAATAGCATCAAGAGAAAGATTTCCAACCTTTGACGAGCTCACAGGAATCTTGATGCAGGAAGAGCAACGACGAGAAATGGTAAAAGCTAGACGTCAACATACTGACGATCAAGCACTTGCAACATGCCAAAAACAAGGCAAGGGCAAGGGCAAGAAGAAGACTAAACATCAATTTGCCAAGTCTCAAGAGGATGAGGGATCTTCCAGCAAAACTAAGAAGAAAGGCAAGTGCTTCCATTGTGGTAAAAAGGGTCACTGGAAGAGTGAATGTCGCAAATTCCTGGCGGAACAAGGCAAGGGGAAACCAAAACAAGTAGGTAACCTTGTCGATGAGGGTGACACTGAAGACTCTAGCATCTTCATATCTGCATTGTCATCTAATCAAGATGATCAAGCATGGTATATTGACTCAGGAGCCACAAGACACATGACAGGTAACAAGAACTGGTTCAGTAGTTTGAAGGCATTGGATAATGGAACATCTGTTTCACAAGCAAATGGTGAGGTGTGCATGATCAAGGGATAGGCACAGTTTTAATCCAACTGCCTGACGGCAAAAGCAGGATGATCACGGAGGTACTTTATGTACCAGGTTTGAAGAAAAATCTACTTTCTATTGGAGTCATTACTGATCAAAAGTTGAAACTAGAATTCGCCCATGATTGTTGCTTTGTGAAGGATGCGACCCAGAAGTTCAAAGTTATTGCAAATGGAGTAAGAGAGCCCAATACAAAATTGTACAGGTTGAATGCCACAATCAAGGGGCAACATGGACTTGTGTCATCCGTTCCTTCGCAAACTGAGTTGTGGCACAAGAGGCTTGGTCACTTGAACTTGGGAAGCCTCAGTTTGATGAGAAAATTGGAGATGGTAACAGGACTGCCTACAATAGAAGATCACTTGAAATTGATATGCGAATCTTGTATATATGGGAAGCAGCATCGAGAGAAGTTCAATAAAGGGGGTGTTGCAAGAGCAAAGAACATCCTGGATTTAATCCACACAGATTTATGCGGGCCCATGAGGACCATGTCCTTAGGAAAAGCCTTCTATTTCATGACCTTTATTGATGATATGTTACGTAAGACGTGGATCTACTTCTTGAAGAAGAAATCAGATGCTTTTGATAACTTCAAGAACTTCAAAAACTTGGTCGAAAATTAGACAGGTAAGAAGATCAAAGTCCTAAGATCAGATAGTAGAGGGGAGTATAAGTCTAATGACTTCAATGTTCTTTGTGATTAATGTGGGATTAAAAGACAATTTACTCAAGCTCATACTCCTGCTCTCAATGGTGTAGCTGAGCACAAAAATCGTACGATTATGGAAAGTGCCAAATCTATGCTAGCTGAGATGAAATTACCAAAAGATTTTTGGTCAGAAGCATGTAGCACGGCAGTCTATCTTCAAAATAGAAGTCCTACCATTGCCATACCAAAAATTACACCTAAGGAAGCATTCACAAAGAAGAAGCCAAAGGTGAACCACTTGCGAATCTTTGGATGTAAGGCCTTTGTACATATTCCTAAGGAAGAAAGACGTAAACTTGATGTAAAAGCTATCAAGTGCATATTCCTAGGATATGATGATCGCGTGAAGGGCTACAGATGTTTTGATCCAGTCGAAAACAAAATCCATATAAGCCGAGATGTTATCTTTGATGAATCCAAGATGTATGAAGACAAAGATGTTGAGAAGATAGACACATCCAGTAGGAAAAATGGCATAGTGAGGATACCACCTGATGATGATCCATTCATTGACCTTCCGAGTGATGAACATGAGGATACATCTCAAGATACTACTACTCAACCTCAAGAAATAGGTTGGAGAGGTAGGGACAAACCTTTTGGTGCAAGAAGGATTGAAATTGCAGGTGACAAACGCAAGGAGAAGGATGTACCGTGGGATACATTTTCACCAGAAAGCCGATCATCTAACAAAAAGCTCCCTAAGTGGTTTGAGAGATTGATGGAGAGCCACGATATAGATGACTTTCCAGGATCATCTAACTAGGGAGAGCTACGAAGATCAACAATAGAGAAGATACTACTCGAAAGGTATGAAGCAAATTATGCTCTGTTATCCAGCATTATTCAAAGCAAAAGAACCTTCGACTTATGGTGAAGCGAAGTATGATGACATTTGGATCAAAGCCATGGGAGAGGATATGGAGTCAATTGCTAAGCATAGCACATGGGACTTAGTAGAACCACCAGTTGGCAAGAAATCCATTGGTTGTAAATGGGTATATAGAATTAAGTACCATGCAGATGGAGATGTAAATCAGTCGTCTTGCTCTGTCTCTGTGGATTTGAATGCCTAGATAGAAGTGAGCTTCGCCCAGATCAATTATGTCGAACTCTGAAAACAGCATCTACTTAGCATCGTTGACCAAATTGGTATTGTTGCTAAAGAGCAACGTATCATCCACGTATAAGGTGATGATAATGAAGGATTGCTACACTGACTTGGAATAGACATTGCAATCAGCAGTGCTTGGTTTGAATCATTGTCCAATGGGAATGTGTTGATCCTCTGAAACCAAGCTCTGGAAGACTGTTTCAAGCCGTACAGTGCTTTGTGGGGTTTACAGACATGATTCTTCATACCTTCTAGAACGTATCCTTCGGGCTGGATCATGTAGATGTCTTCTTGTATAACTCCATTCAGATAGGCTGTTTGTAGTTTCTTGAAACCTCTTGGAAGGATGTTACACGTTTGACTCCTCATACTAAATTTAGGTCATAATTTGAGGTCCCAAAGCAACTTTGACTTAAAAGCAAATTATCATAACACCCATGTTTAGGGCCATAAATAATTATATTTAAAAAGTTTCTTTCAATGCTTAGTCCAAATAAATGAGCTTCATTCAATAAGGAGTCCAAAAAAAAAAATACCGACTTCATTCCACCCTAAATTACAAATATTAGAATTAAATTTCAAGCAATCAAAGTCATATGACAAACAATTATGATTAACAATTTAACCATACATGAATGGCCCTAAAACCAAAATAGTCCAAGTACATAAGTATATATACTACATAAGTATATATACTTAATGTATATATATATAGGCTAGAATACAAAAACTAGCTAGAACCACCAACTGACTCCTCATCCTAGCCACGAACGTGTACTCATGATGTTGCGTTTTATGAGATGGCTAATTTTCTCTTCCTGTATGAACTTGCATGCTTTTCTAAACTTGTTGTATTGTGTGGACTTTGTTATATGTCGAATATGTTCCACCAACAAGCCAATGCTGCAACCACGAGTCAAACAACTCAATGGTGAACAATAAGACAGATTCAAGAACGCAGATAGCATTGTTAGTGTAACAAAGCACAGAACACAAAACATTGGGGATTCTTGGAGAGCCCATGCCCTCATACAACTCTTCTGTATTGAATAATAGAACCACAGTACAAAGGGGCAACTCTGCTGCCTATATATGAAAAACAAAGGAAGCTTCTATACTACATGTATGTATCATCCCAAGAACCAGACAATAGGTCCTCGTTAAAGAACCTATGCACTTGGAGTGTGGACAATCTGCCAAGAACCTCTTGTCTGTAGACATGGGAGGAATAATAAGGACCTCTTATCTGCAAATATAGAATGGTGAAGCGACGCATTCAGTCATAATTGTTTGTCATATGGCTTTGATTGCTTGAAATTGAACTCTAATATTTGTAATTTAGGGTGGAATGAAGCTGGAGAGAGCGGATCCACAAATCAATGTATGGTGATAGGTAGTTTCTTGAAATCTCTTGGAAGGATGTTACACATCCTACTCCTCATACTAAATTTAGGTCATAATTTGAGGTCCCATGCCTACTTTGACCTAAAAGCAAATTATCATATCACCCATGTTTGGGGCCATAAGTAAATTATATTTTAAAAAGTTTCATTCAATGCTTAGTCCAAATAAATGAGTTTCATTCAATAAGGAGTCCAAAAAAAAATATTGGCTTCATTCCACCCTAAAAATTACAAATATTCGAGTTATATTTCATGCAATTAAAAACATATGATAGACAATTATGATTAACAAAATAACCATACATGAATGGACCAAAAACAAAAATAGTCCAAGTATAGAAATATATATAAATGTACATATATATAGGCTAGAATACAAAAACTAGCTAGATCCACCAACTGAGTCCTCATTCTAGCCATGAACATCAGACTCACGGTGTTGCGATTGATGAGAGAACGTACGGTACCTGCATGCAACAAACATGAATTAGTGTTGTGAGAAATGTGGTGAGAATGAGAGAGACACTCTATGAATGTAATGAAGTTAAAATCTATTCTGAAGCCATACCTTAGAAGCTACTGTTAAATTGTTCTAGTATCGGGAGTGCTTTGTTCGAACAATCGATCTCTAATCTACATCCATTCATTATCCAATTCTGTAGTTTTGTTTGTGTTTCTCCACAGTCAGCAAAAACACTCAGGAATCGCAACAAGCAACCGAATGCTAGATCAACCATAAAATCAACATTCTACACACAGAAACTCAAGATATGAAGAGATAAACACACGAGATGGACATATAATCAAAAGAGAAAATTTCTCCATACAAAATGAGAATATGAAGATGATTTTTCCAAGGTTTTACAACGTTTTATAGCATCCATAGTGTCACTTGGCCACTTGCCCTAAACTTGCCCTAAAATAGCAACTTCTAGGTACTTCACTTAAAACCTAGAAATAAATGACTAGTTTCAATGTATCTCAACTAACCAATAGTAGTAGTGCTAAATCCAACCTTATCCATTTATATACTTGTTAAAAATGTTAAGGACGCTATTTTTAGGCCTTATTTACATTAGAAAAAGTATCTCTAGGTTGAAATTTCACTTTGGCCTCCAAAAATGTCAATAAACCAACAAAACTAATTGACAGTGTTTCACACTTCGTCTTCAACTAGTTTTACCACACAATTTTGATCCATCTTAAGAATGATCTCCATCCTAAGTATAGACCTCCTTTCTATGGTTTTATAGTAACTTCCATTGATACAGAGAATAGTGTCCAAATTGGATGTTTCACTATTTCTTACATCAATTTGACACATCAAGATGTAATTAGAACATGAAGAACCAATTAGAATGTAAATGTAATGATTCCTCCATGCTTCAAACTTTGAACTCTCTGGAAAATAATAGTAACATGGTAGTTATCATCCAATGCTTGCTTGTCTCCTCCATTTTTGTCCTTCCTTGATATGTCTTCACCATGAAAATAAATAAATGAGCTTCCATCTCCATCTTGCCATAAGCTATCATAAACACTTGATCACTTGATCATGAATGAGTGATAAAATGAGCCTCCAATAGCTTCATTTCCATCAGCAAAACCAACCAAGAATGCTAGTACAACTCCAACAATGAGATATTGCAAGACAATGTAGCTAGTTTCACCATATTTGGACAACTTGGACACCTTGCTGCTCCCATGACCTTAAATGAGTCTTCAATAACTTGCAAAAATAGATCCAAAGTATCTTTGCCACTTGACTAGCTCCTAATTGCAATCATTCCTTTTGTGTAGTTGAAACTCTTTGAGATCAACCTCTTGATCTTGCACTTGACCATAAAAGCCATTGAAATGTTTTTTTTGTCCAGCTCCATTACTTGCATCCATTCCTTGAAAACCATCATCCACTTGCATAACATCACCTAGACAATAAGATGAACCAAGACATTCGAGTAACGCAAAATGAGTCACTTCCACTTGCTTACCCTTCTCATCATATGTAAGCCTAGATGGCTTTTGTCTATCCCTTGAGGATATTCTTAGAAATTGACTTGGAGAAGCATCTCCACCATCACAATCCAAAGAACCGTCTTCCTCACCACCAAAATTTTAGATTGATCAAAATCAACAACTTCAAGCTTATCCACACTCTCCTCTTCAAAGACAACATCTTAGAAATTTGAGCTTTCTTTGACTTGAGACTGTAAACCCTATAATCTTTTCTTACTTCACTATGGCCAACAAAGATTCCCTTCAAGAATCCAAAAGATGGGTTGACATAGAAAGTCTTAGCAAAGATATTCAAATGCTCCTTCCTTGGCTTCTTACCAAAAAGAACTTCAAATGAACTCTTCTCATCCAAGTCTTCATTTGAGTACCTATTGCAAAAAAGTTAGCGCACATCAAAGCTTCACCCCAATATGACTTAGGAAGATTTGCATTCACCCTCATGGATTTGGCTCTTTCAAAAAGAGTTCTCTTACTTTCTTCCACACCATGTAGATCCTTTGGATATGAAAGCTCCCTCTTGATCCCGTGTGCCACACAAACCTCTTTAAACTTTGTTGAAAATTCTTTATTTGCCAACTTTAAGCACTTGATCTTCATGTTGAACTGACTCTCCACAACATTCTTGAACTTGAGAAACACATCCGATATGAAATCCTCGCTCTTTAGAAGCTAAGTTCAACAATATCCACTAAATTCATGAATGCAAGTCACAAACATCTTTGCTCCTCCCTCAAAGAGCTAGTACAATGCACATCCAAATGTACTAAATAAAGAGACATCTTAGATCTTGTGTTAGATCTAAAAATAGACAACCTTTGTGACTTTGACATTGAACAAAGCTCATCAACTTGCTTCTTCGGCTTCAAACAACCATGGTTAAAGCCAACAAATCCATCAAGTTTGTAGAGCTCACCTTGTCCCTTGCCTTGAGCAATCAATATTCCATTCCTTTTGAACAAACAAGAATCACTGACAAATTCAACTTTGAGCCCTTTGTCAACCATTTGACACACACTAAGCACATTCTTAGAAATGGAAGGTATGGACAAAACATTCTTCAAGCTTACATTCCAATTTGTAGATGAGTGAAAAATAGGAATAGTACCAATGCCCTTGATAACAACTTTACCACCATTGGCCATGATGATGACCTTCTTGTCTCCTTCATAAGGCACCAAAGAAGGGAAGTACTCTTTGATACATGTCATATGAAAATCTTGCTCCACTATCAATCCACCATGGATCAATATCTCCATCATTGGTTAGCAAATCAGAAGACATCAAAAAAGCATCATCGTTTGAGCTTTGATCAGCAATGCCATCCTCACCAAAAATGAAATTGCCTTGATTCTCATCTCTCTTTTTCATGAGGCAATCACATGAAAAATGCCCTTTGACTCCAAAATAAAATCATTTTTGCTTGGATCTATGTTTCTTCTTACCAACAAAAGTAGAAGGCTCACCTTGTTCTTGATCCTTTGACCACTTGCTTTTGCCTTTGCTCTTGAACTTGCCCCTTGAGAACATAGCCTCCTCCTCTCCAACTTGAGAAACGGAAGTAGATCCTTATCTTTATAGAGGCCTCAACTCCTCATTCACCAAGATCTCTTGCAAATCCATCATACTTGGCAAAGTCTTTTGAATAGAAAAAATTGAACAAGATTAGCATGATCATCCAACAAGCCATTATGAACAAGTTCTACTTCCTTAATGCTTTCATCAATACATGCTAATGAATGCTTTAACCCTCAAAAAAAAAGCAAAAGAGATTTCATCCTTCTTTTGCATACATTGAAAGATTTGTCTCCTAAGGGTTATTACCCCTGATGTAGACTCATAAAACTTCTTCAAAGCTTTCCAAGCCTCACTTGATGAAGTAAACTTACCAACTTCCTTGAGAAGTCCATTAGTCACATTCATCTTGATCACATGTCAAGCTTTCTTTGCCCTCTTGTCATACCTCAATTGTTCTTGAGGTGCCAAAGCTCTCTCATCCACACCTACAACAATATCCATCAAATCATTCATCTCAAGAAAAGATTCCATCCTCACCTCCCAAGTAGAATAATTTGTTGAGGTAAGCCTATCATTGCCTTCCAACATGAAGCCACTTGAGATTTCCATGTTGCAATGATCTGATCTTATCTTTGAACCTGTTCCAATGCACTAAGCACTCCCTTTAAAATCAACAAATGAAACCTAAGAAGAAATTACAAAGATATGGACACAATATAGTCTCTCCATTTTCTCTTTCTAGCAAATCCTAGCACATAGAATCTTGATTTCTTGATCACAATAGATCTAAGCATAATATGATGAACTTTTGCCAAAACCTAAGATTTAAAGACACTCTTGTAAAAATCCAGAAACTTAAAATCAAGAGATCCTATCAAATTTAGGGTTACTCCAAAAATGCAAAATATTGAATCAAACAAAATCTATATGCAAAAGCTAGAATCTAGATAGCTCATCTAATAGAATGTACCATCCACAATGATGTGAAACTTTTTTCTCCACATTCTAGTGAGTGGTTTAAAAAATTGGCCATCTACAAGTGTTTTGACCTAAAATGACTTTAAGATCACAAAGATCCAAACTCTCTACTTGAAACTAAAAGATTTGAGCTAGAAACACCTCCAAATCCACATAAAATTCATGGCGCCCTCAAATCCACCAACTTTGGCCTGCAACCTGCTCTGATACCATGTGTATAACATATCCAAAACACACACTAGTGGATCAACAAGATCTTGGACCAACTTGCTTGCACATCCGGCAATAGCTAGAACATAGAAATCACTACTTTATTTACTCTTGTGAAAACGAGTACAAGGCATTGACTTCAACAACCAAAGAACTCCTATGGCTAAGAAGACTTTTGGTGGAGCTTCAAGTGCTAAAGGCCGAGGAGGTCCCTTGCATCTATTGTGATAATCAAGCTTCTCAACAAATTGCTACCAATCCAATCTTCCATGCTAGAACAAAGCATATTGAGATAGCTCATCACTTTGTGAGGGAAAAGGTGCAATCCAAGGAGGTTCAACTTCATCATGTGCCATCATCCGAGTGCATAGCTGATATCTTAACCAAACCTTTGGCTAAAGATTCATTTTTCAAGTTAAGAGATGCTCTTGGAGTTATAAATAGATGTACATTAGACTTGCTAAGTTAGAAGTGAGGATGAGTGTTAAACATATCACTTCCAACTTCATTTACCTTGTAGATCTCAAGTTAATTGATCTTGATAGGGTCACACGTGTGAAGTCTGTTCCCACGTGTGAGAGAATGTACAAAAGTCACTTTTATAAAGTTAGATTGATCAACACTAGTGTGAAATTGACCTTTGAGTAGAATCTTGAAAATGGTCAAATTGGTCAAACTTTGTGTAAATAGATTGGACTTCCATGTGAATGAGTTATTACTCACACATGTCAAGATACCATTCACACATGTGGATAAGCTTCTAGAAGATAAGATAGGAAGATTCCATTAGATCCTATTTTATAGGGAATATTCCTATAAATGTGGAAGACTAGCTTTTTGTTTTCTAGCCAAAGAGAATAGTCAACTTTGGGAAATGAGCACATATGGCTCCCATTGGTGGATCTAGATGACTAGGCACTCTTCACACGTGTGAAGGCTTGCTGGATAGTATACAGCTCATGGATGTACTTGATCTATAAAGGGATCAACCAAATCAATAACAAGTTGATGTGACATTGGCAAATTCTAGTCTTGGTTGTGTTTTCCACATTTGTCTTGAGTTTTTATGATTGGAATGCATTTGTAAGCTAATGTACTTTACTCTGTAAACAGGCCGTACTGGTACTGTCCTCCAAACGTGTGACACCGCCCATCCATGTTTTTGATCATTTGATCCATTGCTCTTGCCTAAATCATAGTGTAAAGCATCTAGATCAAGATCTAACACCTAGAACTTGATAGATCTTTGGATTAAGCAATTAATAACTCTTAATGTTTGATAAGTACAATCATATTTGTCCTTTTTCTATGAAAATTGACAGGGCCTACGTCTCTTGATTGATCTGAAGCATTTCCATTTTCTCTACACTCGATTCTGTCTTCTATATTTGCAATGATTTAAGCACAAAGTCAATACAATTTCCACATTCTGGAATACATATTGACTTAGTATTAAGAGTCAAAGCTTATTGTTAAGTGTTTTTTTCACACTTATTCAGCTCAAATTAAATTATATTTCCTTCAAATGTTTCATATTGGTACTCTCTAGTTCACAATAGTGTTCCTTCGATTTACAGTTTTTTGGAATCAAGAGTGATGGTTACCTTCACACTTATATAGCTCACTTTAAATTATATCTCCTTGAGATGTTTCATATTAGTACTCTCTAGTTTGCGATAGTGTTCATAGTACATGTATTTGGAATCAAGAGTGTTGCTTACCTTGGAACCTTGGCATTGGAATCCACCTTGACAGACCATGTACGCTCCAACTACCTATATAGGGTCTAAATATTCTTCTCGAACATAGATCAGGATTGATTGTCGAGGGTTGGTAAGTATCACATCTCCTTGTCCTTTATTTTTGAGGTTTGAAATCTCAGTGTTAAGCCTTTGTAGGAGTCTTCTCGAATGAATTGCTCCATTATTTTCTTATTGATATGAGCTTCCGGGAAAGGCCCATGAGGCTGATACTGTATGACTAGAGGTTTCAAACAAGTCCTTTGGCTATGCTGGCCCTTATTGTGAGATTCAGCCTCTATGAAACCCTCCCTACCTTGATTGTTTGGGTTAGGTGGTTGATAGATGAGTGGAACAAGTACTACCATGAATGAGTGATATAATAAGCCTCCTTTAGCTTTATTTCCATCAGCAAAACCAGCCAAGAATGGTAGTATAACTCCAACATCAAAATGATGAAAAAAAATGTAGCTAGTTTCAACATTTCTTGACAATTTGCACACATTCACATGAAATTGCTCAAACATGAGATAGAAAAAGTAAAGTAAACTTGAAAAACACTTACTTGCTACTCCTTGGACCTTACTTGAGTCTTCAAACATCTACAAAAATAGATCCACAATATCTTTGCCATTTGATTTCCCTTTCATGCTCTTGACTAGCTCAAAATTGCCAACTTTCCTTTTGTGTTGTTGAAGTTCTTTGAGATCAGCATCTTGATCTTCCACTTGACCATCAAAGTCATTGACTAAGAACTCTTTTCCAGATCCATTAGTTGCTTCCAATTCTTGAAAACCATCATCCACTTGCATACCATTAGCTAGACAAGAAGATGAACCAAGACATGTGAGTAAAGCAAATTTGTATCTTTAACTTCCTTACCCTTCTCATAATATGTAAGCCTAGATGGATTTTGTTTTTCCCTTGAGGATCTTCTTAGAACTCGACTTGAAGATGCATCTCCACCATCACCATTTATTGAAGCAAGCATATCACCACCAAAAATGTTAGATTCGCCAAAATAAAATCACTATAGCCAACAAATATTTCCTTCAAGAATCCAAAAGATGAGTTGACATAGAAAGTATTACCAGAGATCTTAAAATGCTCCATCCTTGGCTTCTTACCAAAAAGGACCCCATATGAATTCTTACCATCCAAGTCTTCATTTGAGTACCTATTGCAAACAAAGTTAGCACACATCAAAGCTTCACCCCAAAATGACTTTGGAAGATTTGCATTCATCCTCATGGATTTAGCTCTTTCAAATTGAGTTTTCTTCCTCTTTTCCACACCATGTAGAACCTTTGAGTTTGAATGCTCCCTCTTGATCCCATGTGCCACACAAACCTCTTTGAACTTTTTTGATAGGTCTTCATTTGTGAGCTTTAAGCACTTTATTTTGATGTTGAATTGACTCTCCACAACATTCTTGAACTTGAGAAAGACATCAAATATGAAATCCTCACTCTTTAGAAGATAAGTCCAACAATATCTACTAAAGTCATCAATGCAAGTCACAAACATCTTTGCTCCTCCATTACACAAAGAACTAGTACAATGTACATCCAAATGTACTAAATGAAAAGGCATCTTAGATCTTGAGCTAGATCTAGAAAAAGACAAACTTTGTGACTTTGACATTGAACAAAGCTCTTGCTTTTGCCTTCAAACCATCATGGTTAGAGCCAACAAATCCATCAAGCTTCTGGAGCTTACCTTGTCTCTTGCCTTGAGCAATTCAGACTCCATTCCTTTTGATCAAGCAAAAATCACCAACAAATTCCACTTTGTGACCTTTTCAACCATTTGACACACGCTAAAAACATTCTTAGTAATGAACGATATGAACAAAACTCCCTATTTGTAGATGAGAGAAAAATAGGAACAAGTTTATCATCATTGGCCATGTTGATGACCTTCTTCTCCCTTTCATAAGGCACCAAAAAAGTGAAGTATTCTTTGTGACATGTCATATCAAAGCTTGCTCCACTATCAATCCACCATGGATCAATATCTTCATCATTGGCTAGCAAACAAAAGATATCAAAAAAGAATCACTCAGAATTTTGCTCATCAACACCATCTTCATCAAAACTGGAATTTCCTTGTTTCTCATCTTGATCTCTATTTTTCTTGAAGCACTCACGAGAAAAATGTCATTTGACTCCACAATAGAAACATTTTAGCTTAGATCTATCTTTTCTCTTGCCAACAAAAGTATAAGCCTCACCATGATCTTGCCCTTTAGACCACTTGCCTTTGTCTCTTCCCTTGAACTTGCCCTTTGAGAACATAGCCTCTTGCTCTCCAACTTGAGAAATGGAAGTAGATCCTCCTCTTGATAGATGCCTAAACTCCTCATTCACCAAGATCTCTTGCAAATCCACTATACTTGGGAAAGTCTTTTGAATAGCAAAAATTTGAACATTAAGAACAACTTGAACAAGTTCTACTTCTTTAATGCTTTCATCAATACATGCTAACTCATCATTAAATGCTTTAATCCTAGGTTTTGACAATCTGTGAGTAAATTCTTTGCGAGTTTTGCGAGTTTTATTTACGAATGATTTCTAGAAATTCATGGCACATGGTATACTATCAAAAATATATAGGATTTATATATAATCATTTTATATTAGATAAAAACTAACCTGATTATACCGATCGATTCTACATGTAAAAACCGGAGCACTTTTGCTTTTTTGGACCATGTCAGTCCGAGCAATAGTAAGAAAGTTATAAAAGCTCAACATTTTTTAGAATAGAAAACATTTTCCCCTTGGAATCTAAAAGGAGTAGCACGCCGGCGTGCTACCCCTTTCAAGCTCCAAGAAGAAAAAAAAATTAGCCCAAAAAACTTTGAAAGGCGATAACTTTCTTAATATTGCTTGGATTGAGATGATCCAAAAAACAAAATTGCTCCATTTTTTATGTAGAATACATTGCTGTAATAAAATTTGAGAAAAATATATAAAAATATTTATTTATTTCATCATCTCAACATAAGCTTGATAGTTAAGTTATAGCCTCCATCTAGAACATACAATAATTTTTTTTTTATTACCAATGTTGATTTTATGATACCTATCATAGGCCTGGCCATATACCATCATGTCTTTTAATGTATGGTCGTACATCAATCCTTGGCAGTAGACAAAAATGTTTTAGCTTGATAAATGTAAAATTAAAGTGATTAAGTTTTCTGTGTTCTCAAGGATATAACATACTATGTACAATTTGTAGACATATCTTTTAGCTAGTAAGAAAATAAACAACATGATAATGAGATTTACAAATAGATTTCACCCCCAAAAGCGAAGTAGAATAAATTTTAATAACCTAGAAAAAATGTAGCATGCCATGTGGTATGAATTTGACATAAAACACTAAACTCGCAAAACTCGCAGATAATCTACTCGCAAAATGCCAAACCCCTTTAATCCTCAAAATAAAAGCATGAGCACTTTCATCCTTTTTTTGCAAACATTGAGAGATTTGCCTCCTAAGGGTTAGTACCTTGATGTAGACTTGGACTCATAAAGCTTATTCAAAGCTTCCCAAGCCTCACTTGATGAAGTATACTTGCCAACTTCCTTGAGAAGTTCATTTGTAACATTCATCCTGATCACATGAAGAGATTTCTTTGCCCTCCTATCATACTTCAATTTTTCTTGAGGTGCAAAGGTATTTCCTGCACACCTATGACAATGTCCATCAACTCATTCATCTCAAGAAGAGACTCCATTCTCACCTTCCAAGTAGAATAGTTGCTTGAAGTAAGCCTATCATTGCTTTCCAACAAGAAGCCTCCATTTGTAGCCATGTTGTAATGACTTGATCTTCTCTTTCAACCTATTCCAAAGCACTCTTTTGAATGTCAAACAATGAACTCAAGAAGAAATCACAAAGATATGCACCAAACCTTCCAAAGATATCACATGAAGAGCTTTCTTTGCCCTCCTATCATACTCGAATTTTTCTTGAGGTGCCAAAGGTATTTCATCCACACCTACAACAATGTCCATCAACTCATTCATCTCAAGGAGAGACTCCATTCTCACCTTCCAAGTAAAATAGTTGCTTAAGGCAAGCCTATCATTGCTTTCCAACAAGAAGCCTCCATTTGTTGCCATGTTGTAATGACTTGATCTTCTCTTTAGAATAATCTAATAGTTGCTTTTGAGGTATGGCTGGGTGAGAAAATGTTCTTCTTTAGGGTCTTGCATGTAATGAGATAAGAGACCCGAGGAGAAAGACAGGTCAAGACGGGTACATGACACCAAGTATCGAATGCTTCCAAGGATTTGTCTGTATTGACTTGCTTTATAATGTTAAATCCATTGTGATGTTTTTGTTGGATTTTAAACTGTTGTCCTGGAGATAAGGGTGTCATATAATAGGACGTATGAGACACTTGAAATTTTTGAAGTATGCATTCTGCAAACTTGGATTGAGTGAGATGGAGTGACGTGACGGTCGATGACGGAGAACTTGCATTCCAAGAAGATATGATACTTCCCCCCCCATCCGTCATTGAGAACGTTTGAGTAAGAGCTTGTTTGGCACTGTGTAACATGGATTTGGAGGATGCCAAAAGAAGAATGTCATCAACATAGAGACCATGGATAACAAATTGATCATCCTGTTGTTTAAGATAGACTGAACATCATTCACCAGACGATGATATCCAACAGCTTTCGTAAACTCAGTAAAGCAAATGTTCCATTGGCGAGGTGATTGTTTAAGCCCATAAATCTCACGTACGAGGAGACAAACATAGGTTGGTCGCTCAGTAGAGACAAAATACAGGGGCTGTTCCATGTAAATGAGTTCGTCAAGAAGACCATTCAGAAAAGCTGTTTCTACATTCATTTGGTCCATTTCTAGTTCAAATGTCAAAGTCACAGAGGTTGTCTTTTTTTAGGTCTAGCTCAAGATCTAAGATGCCTTTTCATTTAGTACATTTGGATGTGCATTGTACTAGCTCTTTGAGGGAGGAGCAAAGGTGTTTGTGACTTGCATTCATGAATTTAGTAGATATTGTTGGACTTATCTTCTAAAGAGTGAGGATCTCATATTTGATGTCTGTCTCAAGTTCAAGAATGTTGTGGAGAGTCAATTCGACATGAAGATCAACTGCTTAAAGTTGGCAAATAAGAACTTTCAACAAAGTTTAAAGAGGTTTGTGTGGCACATGATGGGATCAAGAGGGAGCTTTTCATATCGAAGGTTCTACATGGTGTGGAAGAAAGTAAGAGAACTCTTTTTGAAAGAGCTAAATCCATAAGGGTGAATGCCAAATCTTCCTAAGTCATATTGGGGTGAAGCTTTGATGTGGACTAACTTTTTTGCAATAGGTACTCAAATGAAGACTTGGACGAGAAGAGTTCATTTAAAGTTCTTTTTGGTAAGAAGCTAAGGATGGAGCATTCGAATATCTTTGCTAAGACTTGCTATGTCAACTCATCTTTTGAATTTTGGAAGGGAATCTTTGTTGGCTATAGTGAAGTAAGAAAAGCTTATAGTGTTTACATTCCTAAGTCAAAGAAAGCTCAAATTGCTAAGGATGTTCTCTTTGAAGAGGAGAGTGTGGATAAGCTTGATGTTGTTGATGTTGATCAATCTAAAATTTTGGTGCTGAGGAAGATGGTTCTTTGGATTGTGATGGTGGAGATTCTTCTCCAAGTTACTTTCTATGAGTATTCTCAAGGGAAATACAAAAGCCATCTAGGCTTAGATATGATGAGAAGGGTAAGCAAGTGGAAGTGACTCATTTTGTGTTACTCACATGTCTTGGTTCATCTTATTGTCTAGGTGATGTTATGCAAGTGGATGATGGTTTTCGAGGAATAGATGCAAGTAATGGCTCTGGAAAAAAAAAACATTTCAATGGCTTTTATGGTCAAGTGTAAGATCAAGAGGTTGATCTCAAAGAGCTTCAACTACACAAGAGGAATGATTGCAATGAGGTGCTAGTCAACTGGTACAGATACTTTGGATCTGTTTTTGCAGGTTATTGAGACTTCGTAAGGTCCATGGGAGCAGCAAGGAAGTGTCGTTCAAATTTACTTTACTTTTTCTATCTATGTTTGAGCTATTTCATGACAAGGTGGGGCAAATTGTCCAGATATGGAGAAACTAGCTACATTGGTCTAGCAATAGCTCATTGTTGGAGTTGTACTAACATTCTTCGGGGTCCTGCTGATGGAAATGAAGCTATTGGAGGCTCATATATCACATATTCATGATCAATTGATCAAAGGGTTGATGATAACATTATGGCAAGATGGAGATGGAA